>CM042017.1:78814168-78887833 GCA_023525715.1 Cichorium intybus
GAGTAGGTTCTAATTCATTATTTAGGATTAGATTATGACATTATTTAATTAACTGTTCTTTGAATTATTTCCGCTTTTAGGATATATATATATATATATATATATATATATATATATATATATATATATATATATATATATATATATATATATATATATATATATATATATATATATATATATATATATATATATATATATATATATATATATTATTCTAACAAATAAGTAACTCAAAGCCACATGTCACCACCATATTCATTTGGCCACATGTCATTTTCTCATGATATTGAATTTCCTTAAAAATTAAAAAGTTCATTAATGTTCTTTCTAAAAAATAAAAGTTCATTAATGTGCTTTTATGAAGGTATTTATTATATGTACTAACATTTGTAGCGTAATTATGTTGCCATAATGCGATTACTAATTTTGTTAATCTTAATAATCTCTTTAAGATTGCTAATTTTATTTTTTGGTTATTTCGATTACGATGACAAATTAATAACTAATTTTCTGTATTTAGGATTATATTTTTTTTTAAGAAATAGAAAGATATTTTCTGGTAACTTAAATAATTTGGTGGTTACATATCACTACAAAATGTATTAATTTTAATAAACAAACAGTATATTATATTCTAATACTTAGTTGAAAATATTTTTCTTATTTATATTTTTCCTAGCCTAACTTATCTGCCACAATTGTTCATTTCTTTTTTTTATTGCAAATATAAGAAACCCGGAGAAATTTGGAAATATAGAAGAGAACTCACAGAAATCAGAAAATTCTAAGCATTAAATTGCTTTGTTTTGCTTGATGTATTGTGTAACACCCCTTTTCTTTTACCATATTTTAATACAAATACAGTTTACTTTATAAACATATTTTACAACTCGTGACTATAAAATAGCCACTTAAAATTTTATTTTACAAACTTAAACTCAAGGGGGTATTACAGACTCAATACAGATACCATAATTTAAACTTACAGCATTTAAACCGGTCCCAACTGCAATCCTTGCTCCTTTCACCTAAGTACATAACATTTAAAAAAAAAATAATATACGTGAGACATAAAGCCTCGTGAGTAATATGGGTTTAGACCCAAAATCTTTTCTGTTCAAAACTTGAAATATCAAAAGTACATTGCTCAAAACTGACTTATTTCATAAATCTCAAAATAACTTTTTCTTCTTTACTTTCAAACTTTAAAAAGACTTTCTTTCTTAAAACTGCTTTTCTTTCTCATTTCTCGTGACCAACTGAAACTTATGAATTAAGTTAATTAATTCATTCAACTAGCTCCCCTTGCGGGACAGAACAGATATGCCCACTCGGTTATGCTCATTCTGTCTTCCCTTTGTGACTTGGAACAAATTCAAGCACAAGGGTATACTTAAGCTAGACAACTACTTCGCGACGGGAGGTACCATCCCAGTAGTGTCTTCTGATCCCCCGATTATGTGGGTGATCCTAGTCCGGACAACTGGCTCATACTTCTTTCTTTCTTTAATTCTCACTTCATTTCATCTCAAATTGGTCGAAATGGGACACAATTTGTAAACAACTCTTACTCAAACATTTTTTTATAACTCTTTGCTAAAAATACTTTCAAAACTGCTTTTGACATCTTAGTTCCTATAAGGAACTTCTTTCAAAATACTTTGCAAACAATACTTTAAAAATATGCTTTTAACACTAAGCCCTTGTATAGAGCTTCATTAAAAACTATTTTCCAAACTTTAGTATTTATAAACATTTGGAAATCATACCTTTCTGAAAATAATATTTTGCTATGTACTATAAAAATCCTCATAAAACTCACCTTGATTTTTACTACGGTTTACTACGCTTCTCGTACAGCTTTTCCCTTCCCGTGCTCAACAACGTTTGAAGCACCACCTATACAAATTGTATATATAAATACTCAATATAATTAACTCTATAATGCTAAGGTCTCATATAACATAGCTCTAGGTTATAATAAATGTATAACCATTTATAAACTCATTTTACGGTTTTTCTCCGAAATACGCGTATATCGCTACAGTACCCCCGAGGGGTCGTATTTCAGTTCCGATTCTTTTCCATGAAATCTTAAGCCATATTAGACTTGTGTTTCAAATTTGAAGTTCATTGGACAAGTCTAGCTCAAATTCCAAAATTAAGTTTTGAAGTGAATAGTACTTTTCGCCACTGCCGCTACAGTGACTTTTCCGCAAAGTCGAATTACGGATTTGACCATTCCCGACATGTTCTTATACCATGTTAGGGTTATGTCTAAAATTTCAGGTCAATCGGACATGTCTAGCTATGGTTTCTAGCGTTTGGAATAATGAAATTTTTAACATTTTTGGTCCCTGCCTGCCCCTGATTGGAGGCGCACTGCGCCAGGTATGGGGCGCACTGCGCCTGGGCGCACCCCGCCCTGGTCCTGGGCGCACTGCGCCTGGTGCCTGGGTAGGCTCCTGATCAGTCGCGATTTGGCACTGTAGCATGCAGTTTTCACCCATTAAGCACTTATTTCAGTTTTTATTCGTATGGGGTTTGTTCTAGGACTAAAACCCTTTACTAATAACACATTTTAAGCCATTAAAAACACTCCAATAACTCAATTGCAGAAATTAAAGTTCTTGGCTAAACTTGAAAATTCTCAAGAATAACATTCTACTTTCATGTTTTTAAGTTAAGTTCTTAACTAATAGCTTATTGGAAGCATTAGCTACTTAACCCACATGATTTATAACTGCAATTTCAGTTTCAATTCCATCCAAAAACCCAAATGAAGAACACACCCACAAACTAGGTTAAAGAAGATGAAATCTTACCTTGGAATCACTAATTCCAATTCCCTCCTTGATTTCCTTTGATTTCTTGGCTAATGTCTCTTCTTCTTTGCTCTTTCCCGCTGCCTCTCGTGCTCTCTGGAACTCTCTGGAGAAGTTTTTCTTAATCCCTCAAATGATAGGCATAATAACTAATAGATAATATATATATATATATCTATTTATATAAAAACTTTACATTTAAGTCCGTTGGTTACCAATTTCTCTTCAAAAATGGTCCAAAGGTCTTAACTTTTCCATTTATGCTTCATTACTTCCAACTTAACATTTTCTTAACATTTTTGGTCATTTTCATGTCAAATGACCAATTTGCCCTTTTTGGTCAAATTTCACTATTCATGCGACAAAACTTCAAATTTCTCATGAACTTTTATTTCTCATTATATTAATACATATTATTACACATAATAGTCGTACAACGTGACAAATGACTGTTTTACCCTTTTTGACTTTTTCGTGGGTTCTTACAGTCACCCCTCCTTAAGCGGATTCCGTCCTCGAAATCTTTTCGTAATCGGTGAAATTCGGATATCTTCTCTTCATTTCTTCTAGCGTCTCCCAAGTTAGGTTTGACCCTAATGGATGCTTCCACTTGACTAGAACAAGGTCAATTTCCTTATTCCTTAGCTTTTTAGTCTGCATTTCTAGGATGGCTTCGGGTTCCTCAATCAGTTTGCTAGGAGTTTCCACCCTTAGGTCAGTATACGGTATTACTAACTCTTCTTTACCAAAGTACTTTTTCAAGTAGCATACATGAAAGGTATCATATATTCCACTGAGTTCGGGTGGTAACTCTATCTTGAATGCTTGTAACCCAACTCTCTTCAGGATTCTAAAAGGTCCAATGTACCTTGGACTCAACTTTCCTCTTTTGCCAAATCTAACCACTCCTTTCCATGGCGACACTTTAATCATCACCAAATCTCCTTCTTGCAAGTCATACGGTCTCTTCTTTAAATTTGAGTAACTCTTTTGCCGATCTTGTGCTGCTTTCATGTTGGCTTGAATTACTCCAATCTTCTCATTAGTTACTCTAACAATCTCTGGCCCCGTAAGCTTAGTCTCACCCGCTTCCAACCAGCATAAAGGAGTTCTACACTTTCTACCATACAATGCTTCAAAGGGTGGCATTTTAATGCTAGAATGGTAGCTGTTGTTGTATGCAAACTCCACTAATGGCAGATGTTCATCCCAACTGCCTCCAAATTCCATCACGCATGATCGTAGAATGTCTTCTAATGTCTGGATCGTTCGTTCACTCTGACCATCCGTTTGTGGATGATACGCTGTACTTAGCTGAATTCTTGTCCCCATTTTATCTTGTAAAGCTCTCCAGAAGTTGGAGGTAAATCTAGGGTCTCTGTCTGACACGATAGACAACGGTGCACCATATCTTCTTAACACTTCATCTGAATACAACTGGGCTAACTGCTCCAATGGAGTAGTTTCTTTTATGGCTAGAAATAGTGCACTCTTGGTCAACCGGTCAACTATGACCCATATACTATCATGACCTCTTCTCGTCCTCGGTAATCCGACAACCAAGTCCATGGTTACATCTTCCCACTTTCCGGCTGGAATACGCAATGACTGGGCATCCCCATGCGGGACTTGATGTTCTGCCTTGACTTGTGCACATATAACACACTTGGAGATGTACTTAGCTATCCTCTTCTTCATTCCAGGCCACCAATACTGTCTTTTCAAATCTTGATAAGTCTTGGTACTCCCAGGATGTATGGAATACTTTGACTTATGCGATTCTTCTAAAATCAACTTTCTCAATCCTCCTGTCTTCGGTACCCATATGCGGTTTCTGAAGGTCTTCAAGCCTTGACTATTGGTCTCAAACTGGGTTTCTTTTCCTTGCTTTTCATCTTTTAAGTCTCCACTTTCTTCAACTTTTTGCTGAGCTGCTTTAATCTGTTCTATAATGCTGGATACTAGTTCTATTCGTATTGATCTTGCCTTGATTCTTTTCTCAGGAACTTTTCTACTTAATGCATCTGCTACAACATTTGCTTTACCCGGATGGTATATAATGTCGCAATCATAGTCACTGATCAGCTCTAGCCATCTGCTCTGTCTCATGTTCAACTCTTTTTGAGTGAACACATACTGCAAACTCTTGTGATCGGTGAATAACTTGCACTTTGTACCATACAAGTAATGTCTCCAAATCTTCATGGCAAATACGATCGCTGCAAGCTCTAAATCATGAGTTGTGTACTTTTTCTCTGGATCTTTCAACTGTCTGGAAGCGTATGCTATGACCTTCCCTCTTTGCATCAACACACAGCCAAGCCCCCGATGAGAGGCATCGCTGTACACTTCAAAGTCTTCTGTCCCATCTGGCAATGTAAGGACAGGCGCGTTACACAACTTTTCTTTTAAGGTAGCGAAAGCTCTTTCTTGTTCTTCTTGCCAACTAAATTTTTCTTCCTTCCGAGTTAGTCGTGTAAGTGGCACTGCTATACGGGAGAAATCTTGAATAAATCTCCTGTAGTACCCGGCAATACCGAGAAAACTTCTAACTTCTGTTGGCGTCTTAGGTGGCTCCCATTTCATTACCGCTTCAACTTTCGCTGGATCAACTTTTATACCTTGGATAGAAACAACATGTCCAAGGAACTGCACCTCTCTCATCCAAAACTCGCACTTGGAGAACTTTGCATATAGCTGTTCTTGCTTCAACGTCTCGAGTACTAACCGCAGATGACTCGCATGCTCTTCTTTATTCTTCGAGTAGATCAGAATGTCATCTATGAACACTATCACAAACCGGTCTAGAAATGGTTTACAGACCCGATTCATCAAGTCCATAAAGATCGCTGGTGCATTCGTAAGACCAAATGGCATTACTAAGAACTCATAATGCCCGTATCGTGTACGGAACGCCGTCTTCTCTACATCACTTTCTTTTACCCTGACTTGATGATACCCAGATCTCAAATCAATTTTTGAGAAATAATCTGCTCCTTGCAACTGGTCAAACAAATCGTCTATTCTGGGCAACGGGTAACGGTTCTTAATAGTAATCTTGTTCAATTCTCTGTAATCAATGCACATTCGCATTGATCCATCCTTCTTCTTCACAAACAAAACTGGAGCACCCCACGGAGAAGAACTAGGCCTGATGAAGCCTTTATCTAATAACTCCTGCAACTGGGACATTAATTCCCTCATCTCTGTTGGTGCTAGCCGGTACGGTGCTCGTGCTATTGGAGAAACTCCTGGGACAAGATCTATTCTGAATTCAACCTGCCTTTCTGGTGGCAAGCCTGGTAATTCATCCGGGAAAACTTCTGGAAACTCTTTCACTACTTCTATGTCTTTGTATGTCTGTTTCACTTTGTCTTCAGTCATCATATAGGCCAGGAAAGATACACATCCTTTCCTGATACACCTCCGAGCTTTAGCTACACTGATGATACTTGGCACATGTTTTCTTCTCTCCCCATATACGTACACTTTTGCTCCTAGGGTTTTAACGGATACCCTCTTCTGACCACAAGCTATCTTTGCATCATTTGCACCAAGCCAATCCATCTCAATTATTACATCAAAGGACTTAATTCCAATAGGAAGGAGATTAAGTCGGAACTTCTTGCCGTTGATGTCAAGTTCGCAATCCCGATACATATGCTGAACTTCCACAAATTTCCCGTCCGCCACTTCTACCTCAAAAACTAGATCTAACAATTCTAATGGGACTTTTAATCTGGATCCAAACCCATGGGACACAAATGAATATGTAGACCCGGAATCAAACAAGACATATGCAGGTGTCGAGTTGATTAGTAGAATACCTGAGACCACATCGTGTGTCTCCTTCGCTTCCTCCCTGGTGATCTGAAAAGCTCGAGTCTTCACTTTCTGAGGTTCTGTCTTCTTCTGAGCTGTTGACACCACAGTTTCTCCTCCCTTGTTTGGGCAGTTGAAACTATAGTGCCCCATCTGATGGCATGAAAAGCACTCCACTTCGCTGGCTTTCTTGGCTTTGCAATCTTTCGCTTTGTGACCGAATCCGCCACAATTAAAGCAGGCATTTGATCCCGCTCGGCACTCACCACCGTGTTCTTTCCCGCATTTCTCGCACTTTTTCACACTTCCCTGTCGGCTCTGACTTGAACTCATCTTCCCTTTCTTCTTTATGTTCCCACTGCTACTAACTGCCTTTCGTTTGTCACTAAAACCAGGTCTTTCCTCTTTTCTTCGTTTTCCAACATCCTCCACAGTTCGGGCAGCAATGATCGCCCCATCAAATGTTTCAGCTTTCTTTACTTTGAGCTCATAGTTCCATGGTAAACCCTGGACATAGCGGTTAATTCGGGACCGCTCACTGGGGTAGGATTCCCCCACAAAAGGTAGCATATCACAAAACTTCTTTGTATATTCGTCCACCGTTAAGTCCCCTTTCTTTATCGTCAAGAAATCTTCATTCAACTTCTCCAAATCTCGCGTGGGACAGAATTTATCTTTGAGACACGTGACAAACTCTGCCCATGACCAACCATATACCACATCCTTTCCCAAACTTTCATATTTGGTGTTCCACCACACCAAAGCATCATCCTTCAGTTGCCGAGAAGCAAAAGTGACTTGGTCTTTTTCTGCACATTTGCTCGCTTGTATCACTTGTTCAATCTCTCGGACCCATCGCATCGTCACTTTAGGTTCAAAACTGCCATGGTATTCAGGCGGTTTGCAAGCCATAAAGGACTTAAAAGAGCAGCCCTTTTCTTCCTTCTTGTTACCTCCACTAGTTGCTTCCTCAGTCGTCTTCTTAGAGACTTCTTGTGATGATTGGGCACTAGGTTCACCCATTCTGCTGTCGATTATGTTGTGCACATCTTGCCTCAGTTCAGTTCGTAGATTATTAATTAGGAACTGAATTGCCTCCATAGTGACAGGTTGTGGTGGTGGTGGGTTTGGCTCAGCCTCATCGTTTCGCAGAACATGTGGTTCACTTCCTCTTGAAGAAGTGTGACTGCCCTCACCCCTATCAGCTTGTCTTCTGTCTCCCATTACTATATAGATGAACAAATTATCGGTTTAACACGCAATTCTATATAGTATTTCATAAGCGGTAGCATGTTATCTCCTTATGTTGACTGCACTTTATAACAGTCATACTCAATCTATGCCTTCTATATTACTAAGGCAACCTACTACTACTCTTGCTAGTTTAAGCCTAGGATGGTATTCCAACCTAATTCGCTTAAACTATGGCTCTGATACCAAAACTGTAACACCCCTTTTCTTTTACCATATTTTAATACAAATACAGTTTACTTTATAAACATATTTTACAACTCGTGACTATAAAATAGCCACTTAAAATTTTATTTTACAAACTTAAACTCAAGGGGGTATTACAGACTCAATACAGATACCATAATTTAAACTTACATCATTTAAACCGGTCCCAACTGCAATCCTTGCTCCTTTCACCTAAGTACATAGCATTTAAAAAAAAATAATATACGTGAGACATAAAGCCTCGTGAGTAATATGGGTTTAGACCCAAAAGCTTTTCTGTTCAAAACTTGAAATATCAAAAGTACATTGCTCAAAACTGACTTATTTCATAAATCTCAAAATAACTTTTTCTTCTTTACTTTCAAACTTTAAAAAGACTTTCTTTCTTAAAACTGCTTTTCTTTCTCATTTCTCGTGACCAACTGAAACTTATGAATTAAGTTAATTAATTCATTCAACTAGCTCCCCTTGCGGGACAAAACAGATCTGCCCACTCGGTTATGCTCATTCTGTCTCCCCTTTGTGACTTGGAACAAATTCATGCACAAGGGTATACTTAAGCTAGACAACTACTTCGCGACGGGAGGTACCATCCCAGTAGTGTCTTCTGATCCCCCGATTATGTGGGTGATCCTAGTCCGGACAACTGGCTCATACTTCTTTCTTTCTTTAATTCTCACTTCATTTCATCTCAAATTGGTCGAAATGGGACACAATTTGTAAACAACTCTTACTCAAACATTTTTTATAACTCTTTGCTAAAAATACTTTCAAAACTTCTTTTGACATCTTAGTTCCTATAAGGAACTTCTTTCAAAATACTTTGCAAACAATACTTTAAAAATATGCTTTTAACACTAAGCCCTTGTATAGAGCTTCATTAAAAACTATTTTCTAAACTTTAGTATTTATAAACATTTGGAAATCATACCTTTCTGAAAATAATATTTTGCTATGTACTATAAAAATCCTCATAAAACTCACCTTGATTTTTACTACGGTTTACTATGCTTCTCGTACAGCTTTTCCCTTCCCGTGCTCAACAACGTTTGAAGCACCACCTATACAAATTGTATATATAAATACTCAATATAATTAACTCTATAATGCTAAGGTCTCATATAACATAGCTCTAGGTTATAATAAATGTATAACCATTTATAAACTCATTTTACGGTTTTTCTCCGAAATACGCGTATATCGCTACAGTACCCCCGAGGGGTCGTATTTCAGTTCCGATTCTTTTCCATGAAATCTTAAGCCATATTAGACTTGTGTTTCAAATTTGAAGTTCATTGGACAAGTCTAGCTCAAATTCCAAAATTAAGTTTTGAAGTGAATAGTACTTTTCGCCACTGCCGCTACAGTGACTTTTCCGCAAGGTCGAATTACGGATTTGACCATTCCCGACATGTTCTTATACCATGTTAGGGTTATGTCTAAAATTTCAGGTCAATCGGACATGTCTAGCTATGGTTTCTAGCGTTTGGAATAATTGAAATTTTTAACATTTTTGGTCCCTGCCTGGCCCCTGATTGGAGGCGCACTGCGCCAGGTATGGGGCGCACTGCGCCTGGGCGCACCCCGCCCTGGTCCTGGGCGCACTGCGCCTGGCGCCTGGGCAGGCTCCTGATCAGTCGCGATTTGGCACTGTAGCATGCAGTTTTCACCCATTAAGCACTTATTTCAGTTCTTATTCGTATGGGGTTTGTTCTAGGACTAAAACCCTTGACTAATAACACATTTTAAGCCATTAAAAACACTTCAATAACTTAATTGCAGAAATTAAAGTTCTTGGCTAAACTTGAAAATTCTCAAGAATAGCATTCTACTTTCATGTTTTTAAGTTAAGTTATTAACTAATAGCTTATTGGAAGCATTAGCTACTTAACCCACATGATTTATAACTGCAATTTCAGTTTCAATTCCCTCCAAAAACCCAAATGAAGAACACACCCACAAACTAGGTTAAAGAAGATGAAATCTTACCTTGGAATCACTAATTCCAATTCCCTCCTTGATTTCCTTTGATTTCTTGGCTAATGTCTCTTCTTCTTTGCTCTTTCCCGCTGCCTCTCGTGCTCTCTGGAACTCTCTGGAGAAGTTTTTCTTAATCCCTCAAATGATAGGCATAATAACTAATAGATAATATATATATATATATATATATATATATATATATATATATATATATATATATATATATATATATATATATATATATATATATATATATCTATTTATATAAAAACTTTACATTTAAGTCCGTTGGTTACCAATTTCTCTTCAAAAATGGTCCAAAGGTCTTAACTTTTCCATTTATGCTTCATTACTTCCAACTTAACATTTTCTTAACATTTTTGGTCATTTTCATGTCAAATGACCAATTTGCCCTTTTTGGTCAAATTTCACTATTCATGCGGCAAAACTTCAAATTTCTCATGAACTTTTATTTCTCATTATATTAATACATATTATTACACATAATAGTCGTACAACGTGACAAATGACTGTTTTACCCTTTTTGACTTTTTCGCGGGTTCTTACATATTGGCTTGTAATTTTCTCTCTACTTTAGTTCTTAACACTTGAACTTGATCGATTTTTTGTTCTATTTTTCAATTTCTTGACCTAAATCGTTTTGTTTTGCTTGAACCAGGTTTGTTTTGTTTTGGTTGATGTATTGGCTAGATGACTTTTAGCCCTAAATCATATTGTTTGCTTCACTAGGTTCAATATCTTCGTGTTTTAGGTTCAATTTTTTTGATAAAATTACCGATGCTTGTGTTCTTCGATCCTTATTTCTTTCTTTCTTTTGCTTAGTTTATTTTTAGGTTTTGTATTGGGTTGTATCTAACTTCCTTTCACTCTTTTTACATAGTTGTTGATAATTATACAAAATGACCACGATAGTATTGTTTTTTTAAATATAAATGTTTACATTCATAATTTATATATTTTTATATCATCCCGTGTAATACACGAGTCTTACAACTAGTATATATATATATATATATATATATATATATATATATATATATATATATATATATATATATATATATATATATATATATATATATATATATATATATATATATATATAAAGTGTCTTTTTGTTTTCCTGTCTTTACCGGAGTTAAGCAGTGAATGTTAAAAAAATGACAATTAAGGTAGCCGAAAGGTCGTACCTACTGTAGATGATTGAATTTTTTTTTAAATCTTTTCGTTATTCTGTCATTATCGGAATTTAACAGTGAATGTTAAAAAAAATGGCACTTAGGGTAGTCCAAAGGTCGCACCTATTGTAGATGATTGAATTTTTGGTAATAAAGACGCGGCTAGTCCTTTCAGTTCCAGCTGTAAGATGCTTATATAAACAAATATGTATCATGATTCATATCTACATCTTTTCAATCTCAGTCTCATTCTTTCTTACTACCAGTTTATTCTTATAAAATCTTAGATTTCCAATCGAGGCATGGAAAACAGATCTCATATGGAAAACTTGTCAGAAAGTGAGCGGAATTTCCTAATGGAAGAGGGTACCTCCCTATTAAATCAGATATCTCCATTGGAGTCGGGTAATTATATTATCCTAAACTCTCTTTATTTTCTTATTTCTGTCTCTAGTGTTTTGTTCTAAAACTATGTGAGGTATAGGTGTTCCAGATATATTACCGATTGATCAGCTTCAAAATGATCCTGAAGTTTTTCCTAGGATGGGTATTCTTCCTGAAAATCCACTGCCTTTAGATCAAGACATCGTTGTTGGGCAATCTCAATATATACTTCCAGGTTAAGCCATTTTGTTAAGCTTTATGTCTGTTTCGCTTAATTATCTAACATATGTTATTCACAGATCCATTTGTAGATGATTTTACTGATAATCATCTAAGCATGAATGTGCCCATACTGCATAGTGGAGTAGACCTAACAAATCAGGGGTTTCTAACTGACATTCAAAATCAGGATCAAATACAGTTGATCCATAATGACACTATCGGGTTCGCTCCAGCGAATCCTGAGTTTGTGGGTGGCTTTCAATATCAGGATCAATTTCCAATGATCCAAAGTAACCTAGAGAATTTGAAAAATCGAAATTCTAGGTTCACAATTGGTTTTGAAAATCAAACACTCATAATAGGTAACAATGAAAATGTTGTTGATCAGGATCATACACAATTGATCAAAAATGAAATTGCTTCAACTTCGATTCCAAGAACTATTGAACTTCGTAAAAAAATGGGTTCTGACCGTGCGTTGAGTAAGGAAACAATATCCATGCATTTTGACAAGACCATTGAACAAGCTGCAAGGGAACTAAATGTTGGAATAACTCGGTTGAAGAAATGTTGTAGGGAGTTAGGCTTCAAAAGTTGTCCTCGACGACAAATTGAGAGTTTACAAACTCTTATTAACCATACTAAGGTTAAGAATTGTTTTTTTTAATACCATGAGATTGTAATGACTGAAGGTATTTATACAACAGGATTTATATAATAGTTCTAGTGGAGTAGACGTAATACTTGGTCTTGAGAACGAGAAAAGAGCAATAATCGAGGGTTCCAGTTCGGAGATAACTGATACCACAAAGAGATTGAGACAAGCTGCCTTTAAGGCTGTTTACAGGAAAAGAAATGTTCAGAAGAGGGAGGAAGCTTCATCAGGGACCAATACACAGCAGCAATCTTTGCCGTCTGGTTCTACTACATGCAGTATGAATCCTGGTTTACTTGGGCATGTATATGATGAAAGGTCACATCCCATGATAGAAGGTATGACCATTCCTATTCATCAGGAAGGTCCAAGTCAAGTACTTGTTGATGAAAATTGGAGTTTCTTAGATCAGGAAGATATAAATCTTGATTTACTTGAGCATGATGAAGGCTCCCATCCTATGATAGAAGGTATGTCCATTCCTATTCCTCAGGAAGGTTCAAGTCAAGTACCTTCTAATGAAGATTGGAATTTCCCATATCCAAAAGATCTTTCTTCTGCCTTCTTTGGCTCTCAATCTAAGTCTTAGACATTGCTCAGTCTGTAATATGTGTATGGTGGTTATCTTTTAATAAGATTAACATAAGATTTAAATTAAGCAATCTATATGTCTATGGTAGTTGTATTCTAAGGTATTAAGTATCTGCAGCGAGTTTTAAGAAGATTCTTCAATCTCTAAAGCTCTCAACCATTGTAGTGTGTCAAACACATTGATCAACATTGATTGTTCACCGGTTCAACCATAAATAACGTAGGCGATCATTTCATGTTTATTGGTGGTATTCTTGTGCCATTGAGATTAAGTTTTCGATAACAGTTATTGGTTATGTATTATTGAAATGTCAGGTCGACTATGTAAGGATTTGGGTATAAGAGATCCATAAAGTGTCTAGATGTATGGTTCTATAGTATTGTAAAATACTCCTATAGTATTTTAGCTTTATTTTACTTTAGGACTATATTGTATTGTTTATTATATGACATTCTGTACCACGACGTTTGCCAAAATGACAACTCAATCCCTAGACTTAAAAATATGTAGTATGATGGATCTGACCTAGTCTTTAACTCAAGGGACTATATTTATATGGTTTCAATTTCTTTTCCATACGGTGTAAATTTATGAATTGTTAATGCTAAGAATATGAAAGGATTAATGGAGAGATTTATTTTTGGATGCCAGTAACATGCTTGATCTTGGTGTTATAAAGGGGTTTTAAGGCTCTTCATTTCCCCTGTGAGACTCTTCATTTCTCCTGTGAGATATTTTTAGAGTTTCTCTATATATGGTTCTTAGTAAGTTTTTAGACTTGTTGTTTACTACGACTATTTCTAAGTACATGTTAGTCATACCTTGGACAAATAGAGTTGATCAGGCTCTATTTGTCCTAGGTATGATCACATAACTACCTAGGCTTACTCGTAGTGTTCAACTCATCTTATTACTCTTGTATTGTTCTAGTTATGACACTGTTCTAGTATGTATGTACTTGTACTTATACTTTATAAAATTATCATTATATTTTAAAGTATACTTTGTACAGATTGTTTTAGAGAGTTTTAGTCCCATTGTATTTATAGTTGTATATCTTAAATAGATTGATATACTTGGTTCACTATAAACAATGCTCTGATACCAATCTATCACACCCCCAAACCACGATGGCGGAATCGTCTGAGGGTGGATGACTTCATGAACAGTATCATAACAACGTTTGTACAATAGTGATCAAAGCAAACACATCCATCATATACATAATTGTAAATGTTACAAGATTCAAAATACAATACGTTCCAAATACAATTACAATATGATATCAAATACATAGTATGATGCCATAATGAACCATCGTCAAAACTTGTAGTTACCTGATTCATCAATTTCCTGAGAATACAAGTAGTTTGAAAAAGTGTCAACATTACGTTGGTGGGTTCATAAGATTTTTGTATGAGAAAATTCATAATCCTTTTTCCTTGTAAAGAGATAGTGTTTGAAACCAGAAAATCCAATATTTTCTTATAAATGAGTCGTAATCTTAAAAACCCAAAGACTGAAAATGTATAAGTATTCTATATTTGAAAATAGTATCATTCTTGTATGAAAATTATGTGAATACATGTTTATTCGTAGATTAGTTGTAGATCTAATTTTGTAAAACCTTTACGTAGGTGAAATCGTATTTTATTTGTATCTTACTGAATTGTAGTTTTAATTCCATAAAACTCGTATGTATAAGTAAATCGTACTTGTATTTATATCTTGATAAAATGTAGTTTTAATTTCTATAAAATCAGTGTGTATAAGTAAAACCATACTTATATTTGTAATTTGTTATAATGTAGTTTTAATTCTATAAAACTTGTATGAAAAATCCATTTTCTTGTAAAATATAGTATCGTAATTCAGAAAATCCAATATTTTCTTATAAATGTGTTGTAGTCTTAAAAGGTCTAAAGACTAAAAATGTATAACGTAAGTTGTATTATAGTATAAAACTATTTGAAGTGTTTATTTATCCACGTAAACATTTTGATTGTTTTCCCATGTGAGACGTCCTATAACCATACTGTGACCTTGCAGGCCTGCTGCGACGTTCTTCAGGCGTCGGAATGTTATGACATTTGTCACCCTAGACCCGTCGGTCTAACTGTAGCTAGCAGTTCAGGTGCGGGATTGTCAATCCTGTATAGATCTATACACAATTATCACGTTCTCTTACCGAGACTCTGGTTATAAATGCAGGACTTATATATCATGCTTAAATAAGCACTTGTGAAGACCCGTCTCACAAAAATGTATGTATATCAACTTGTTTACGTAATATTTGTATATGAAAAACCCTTGTATTTGCACAATATAGTAATGTATAATAATTATATATTTTATATAATTATTTGTCTTATTTAAAACGTCTTAGTAACCTTTGTATCCACAAACTATTCCTATAATAGTTTATTTTTAGTATTCTGTCATAAAAAGCATATATTTACGAATATATGTGAAATAACTTATTTAGATGATTATAAATAACATATTTTAAGATATTTTCTACAATAGTAGTGTAATAATTTGGTTTTACTCTTTATTAATTCCAATATAATATTTCATGACTATCAAATAAAGAACGGCCAGGTAGAAGATCAAATGAGGAGGTAGGACCCTTTCAGCGTATAAGCCTTTCGGAAATCCAACAACCTAGCCCAATTGATCGGCCTAGACACCGCTCTCGTAAGTAGATCAATCGATATTATATTTTTGGAATTATAATTGAATTGTTATAATAATAACGTTTTACCAAATTTGCATTTTGTTTACTATTGTTGCAAATGTTCCATAAATAGTCATTTTTATAATATAACTTGTATTCTTCCCCTAAAAACTTGAATAATGGTAAAAAGAAGGGGTATGAACTCACCTCAATGTCGACTAGAATCTTATCGTCGATTGTTGTTTGATCGCCCGACTCTTCCTTTTCCTAACTGGAACTCACTATATTTATAACTGAAATAACTACTTCAAACGCTACTTCTTCGTATATATCTATATATATATATCGAAGAATATTCTAACAATACTTTCTAGTGATATACAGAGAAAAATCTGAGGTGTGAAGAAATGAGAGAACTAAAGCTTCTATTTATAGTAGATTTATTTTCGTATAGCGGCCCTCAAGATATATAGATTTGATAATTATAGCTTTTAGAATTTGTTTATGACAAAACATACCCTTAAAATACTCTTTAAATAGATTTACTAGTTTTTATAATAAATAAACGATTTTTGTTTGTTTATAAAAATATATCTACGAAAATCGTAGTTTAATAATATCAACTTTTTAAATAAAAATCTCTAACAAATTACCGAAAGGGTATTAACTGTAAGTTTAATAAGAGTATAGGGTTTAAATGTAAATTAGATTTCATTTTAATGAAAAAGAAAATATTAAATATGAAACTAATCTCAATAATATAAAATTTTGACTTCAGGTTGTTCGTATCGACGATACCGTTGCAACGGTATATTTTGTGTTTTATAAAACAATATATTATTAAACTTAACAATACGTTTTAAATACGTATGGTTCAAAATGAATATATGAATTTTTAAGGGTAAAATATATAAAATTGGATAATGATGGAGTAGGACCCGCTATATATATAATTATTATTATTTCGTTCACGGGTTGTCCAACCGAATCATTCATTCATTATATATATATATATATATATATATATATATATATATATATATATATATATATATATATATATATATATATATATATATATATATATATATATATATATTTATATAATAATTAAACGTCGCTTTCAAATTTAATTATACGTTTTTCTATCATAACTTTTTATATATAACGTTTTGTAAAAATATAAATATATATTTGGAACCCTCGTAATTTTATCTACGTTTCGATATAAAATTTGTAATATTCTGAAGAGTTTTATATTTTTACCGTTTTTCTATCGTAACTTTTTATATATAACTTTTGGTACAAATATAAATATATATTCGGAACCGTTATATTTTTATCTACGTTTCGATGTAAAATTTGTAATTTACCATTCACTATTTACGTCGGATCACTATTCATGCCGGACACTATTCATGACGTAAAATAATTAACTTTTTATTTTAAAAATATCTAACTTAATAGCGTTTGTTCGTATAATTGTTTTAAATTTGCTTACATAGTATTATAATATCAAATAATACATTGTATATGTTATGAAATTTATATTTCAATATATTGACCTATCATACGTTTTGGTTGACTTGAGTTGACTTTCGTTGACCTAATTTGACAGTTGTCACAACATGCCTTTCTGTACTAATTGCAAGTTACAAGGCCACACCATTGATAAGTGTTACAAGCTACACGGTTATCCTCCGGGTTTTAAATTAAAGAATAGAGTTGTTGATGTTAGTTCTAATGATGATGCAAATACTCAATTGGCCACTATCAACAATGATCTCTCTAACATGTTCAAAGGATTCTCTACTGAGCAGTGTCAACAAGTCATGTCTTCTCTTTCTAATCACATGATATCTGTCAGTCCAAGTGAAGAAACTACCACTAGTAAGTGCTATTCTATATCCATTAATTCAGGACAAAAACCACAAACTTGGATTATTGACTCAGGGGCCACTCAACATGTTTGTCACGAGATTTCTAAGTTCTACAATAAAACAAGGGTTCATCATTATACCGTAACTCTTCCTAACAAGATTACTTTACCTGTTTATCTTATTGGTGATATCAAAATTGACCATCTGTTTGTGTTGAAAGATGTTCTCTACGTTCCATCTTTTGATCGAAACCTAATTTCTGTAAGTTCTCTCACCAAGGATCAGAGATTGATGATTCAATTTACTTGTCATCATGCCTTAATTCAGGATATGAAGGCAATGAAGATTATTGGCAAAGCTGACTTATGTCAAAAGTTGTACGTGTTGGATGAAAACAAATACCCGAAAGATGCAAGGATTTGTTCTGTTTCATTAGATGTTTGGCATAACAGATTAGGTCACCCATCTAATAAGTGCTTGTCACCAATAAGGGATTTTTTGTTTGTCAAGTCGATTAGAACATACTTACTTTCTCATTGTTTAGTTTGTCGTTTAGCCAAGCAAAAACAATTACCATTTGTTTCATTAAACAATTTGGAAAAAGAATGTTTTGCTCTTGTGCATTGTGACATATGGGGGCCTTATTCCATTCCTTCAATTCAGGGTTTTCGATATTTTGTTACAATCATTTATGATTATAGCCGATATACTTGGCTATACATGTTGAAAAATAAAAATGATGTTCTTCAAATCATTCCTTCTTTCTATCAAATGATTTTAACACAATTTGATAAGAAAATAAAGGCTATTAGATCTGACAATGCCAAGGAATTGGATTTTAAAGATTTTTTTTGATAAAAAGGGTATCATTCATCAACGATCTTGTGTAGCTAAACCCCAGCAAAATTCTGTAGTAGAGAGAAAACATTAGCATTTACTTAATGTTGCTCGAGCTCTATGTTTTCAATCAAATTTACCATTATCTATTTGGAGTGAATGTGTCATCACTGCTGCATACCTCATCAATCGTTTACCTTCTAAAATTCTCAATAATCATACTCCTTTTCAAAGATTATTTGGCAAACCCTCTTCTTATTCTCAACTCAGAAGCTTTGGATGTTTGGCTTATGTGTCAACTTTATCTGTCAATCGAACAAAATTTTGTCCCTGGGCAAAATCTTGTGTATTTGTTGGATACCCTCCCAACATGAAAGCTTATAAGCTCTATGATATTGCTAAACATGAGTTTGTCATATCACGTGATGTTGTTTTTCATGAATCTATATTCCCTTTCCAAACAAATCCATCTCATCCGCCTTCTAATTCCTTTTTTGACCAAATTGCCCTTCCTATCCCAACCAGTGAAGAGATATATTTTCCTTCATTTCCTAATAACCATGATCTTCTTAATGATTCACATTCTCTTCCTAATAATCATAACAGTTCCAGCACGAGTTCTACTTCCAATGATAGTTCTAATTCTTCTGGTAATTCTGCTCCGAGTGTTGTTACTCGCAGAACTACCAGAACTAGAAACCCACCCTCTTACTTAAAAGATTTTCATTGCAATTCTATACAACATCATTCCTCTTCTTCTAATACAACTTATCCTTTAGAAGAAGTTCTCAATTATGATAAAGTGTCCTCAAAACATAAGACACTTGTCATGAATATATCTACCAATTCTGAGCCTCAAACCTTCAATCAGGCTGCCAAATCTTCTAACTGGTGCAAAGCTATGGATGAAGAACTTGCTGCTATGGAGGCTAACAACACTTGGACTGTTATGCCATTGCCTTCTAGTAAACATACAGTGGGTTGCAGGTGGGTTTACAAATTAAAATATGGAAGTAATGGACAAATTGAAAGACATAAAGCAAGGCTAGTGGCTAAAGGATTCAGTCAACAAGAAGGAGTAGATTTTTTTGACACCTATACACCTGTAGCCAAATTAGTTACTGTCAAAATGTTACTTGCTGTTGCAGCTGCAAAGAAATGGAACTTGGCTCAATTAGATGTTAACAACGCCTTTTTGAATGCTGATTTAAAAGAGGAAGTTTATATGCAATTGCCACCTGGTTTCAAATTTCCAAAGGAAAAATATCCCAACAATACTACATTAGCTTGTAAGCTTAATAAGTCCATATACGGTCTTAGACAAGCTTCAAGACAATGGTTTGAGAAGTTCTCTTCTTGTATGTTACAATTGGGTTTCAACCAATCCAAATCTGATTATTCTCTATTTTTCAAAGGGACAGGATCTAATTACATTGCTCTTTTGGCTTATGTAGATGATATATTGATTACTGGTTCATCTATTGATGGGATTAATTCTCTCAAAAGGCAATTGAGTAATCAGTTCAAACTGAAAGATTTGGGAGATTTGGGTTACTTTCTGGGTTTGGAAATTGCAAAATCAAAATCCGGTATTTTTGTTTCTCAAAGAAACTATACGCTTCAATTGATTGAAGATTTAGGTTTCTTGGCTGCTAAACCAATAACCACTCCTATGGATCCTAGAAACAATCTTCAAAGTGATAAAGGTGATATCTATGATGATCTAGCTCGATATAGGAGACTACTGGGTCGTTTGCTATATCTAAACATAACATGACCAGACATTTCTTTTGCTATACAGAAACTATCTCAATTCATGTCTTCTCCACGAGTCCCTCATTATCAAGTTGCTTGCCATTTGGTTAAATACTTGAAACAAAGTCCAGGGCAAGGTATTTTCTTATATGCTACTTCCATTTTGAAACTACGAGCTTTTTGTGATGCAGATTGGGGAAAGTGTTTAGATACTCGTCGTTCAATCACAGGCTTTTGCATATTTCTTGGAGATTCTTTAGTTTCATGGAAATCCAAGAAACAAGCCACTGTTTCACGATCATCTGCTGAAGCGGAATATCGTGCCATTGCTTCTACAACATGTGAGCTTATTTGGTCGAGACAATTATTAAGAGATTTTGGCATCACTCAATCAGACTCTGCTTTATTATTTTGTGACAATGATTCCGGGATAAAGATTGCCACTAATCCTATATTTCATGAACGCATCAAACATTTGGAAATTGATTTGCATTTTGTACGAGATAAGGTCCTTAACAAGAGAATTCGACTAATGCCTATTCAGTCTCAATTTCAACTAGCTGATCTGTTTACGAAACCTTTACCGTCTACCATTCCTCTAATGTCCAAGATGTCATTGAAGAATATATATTCTCCCCTGTAATCTTGAGGGGAGGATATTAGGGATAACAATTGTAAATTGGGTTATAATTGTATATTTGTAATAGTTCAATGTTAGATTTGTAAATTATGTATTTGACAGTTAGGAAGTAGTTAGTCAGTTAGTTTGTTTCTTTTTTCTGTTTTCTTGTATAAGAGGTAACAGTTCTTCTTCATGAATGAAAAGACTCTTCATCTCTTTCATGTAATAACAAGTGTCCTTTAATAGTATAAACTAAAATTTATTATATATCGAGTATTGACTATAGTAGAGTGACGTACTTGAGCTTCCTATTTCATAATTTGATGAGTCTACGATTTCTCTCACTAGATTGGGTCAATACTCTACTGGGCTTAGATTAGATTTGGATTTGATGTAGTCTGTTCGTACTATGGGTCACTTCATGAGATTAATAATGAGCTTAGACTTATTGGGCTAAATATAGCTATATAAGATAAATCTAATTGAGGCAAAATCTTATTTATGGACAAACTGAATCTCAAAATTTGATTAAACCATATTATTTACTTATTACAAGAGTTGTAAAAACCAGTTTTGACGGTCGATTAATTAGTGATTAATAGTTTGGTGGTCGCAACCAGGCAACCAATTACGATTAGGTCTAATCGGTCAGACTTGGCGGTTTGGTCAAATGTCGGTCAATATCGGCCTTGGCGGTCATTTTATTTTTATTATTTTTAATAACTTTTTAATTTTTATTTTTTGGTCAAAAATTGGTCTGATAAGTCAATAAAATTGAAAAATAAATCAAAATTAAGGAATAAAAAATACACAAATGTACAATTTTTTATATGTATTTAAGAATAAAATGAATTATACTTTGTTATTTTGTTCTTTTCATTTATTATTAAATAAATTTCTTTATAATTTAGAGTCTCCGATTAATCCCTTAACCCTACTCGACCACCAAACTACCGTTAAACAATTTTTACAATCTTGTCTAATACATGGCTATATCTCGTTAAATATAAGAAAGGTCTATTAATAGGAATAAAATGCTTTATTATGGTCGTTTGGATTTATAGACGAGCTTAAATTATAAGAGTGTATTTATAAAATTGAAAATAACACTTGGGCAATACTTCGTATTTATAAACGAGATGGCAATTAAAATAATTATTTAGCGACACGACAAATTAGAAATAATAATTTATTAATTAGCAAATTATATTGGATTTTGGTGTTTGAGATATGTTTTACCTAATCGTGGAAAGTTTGATTAAATACGGGTTAATGTAATTGTTTCATATATTCGATTACATAGGAATTTAGGTGAATATGGAGATGATGTTTAGGATCAGCCATTTTTAGATACAAGGTTTACTGTTGATCTATCAATTGAATGCATGCCCTTATCTTAATTTGATGATTTCAAATGATATATTTAGTGTGAATATTGAATACTATATCTATATTTGTGTATTTCGTGAAATGAATTTTCATATCAAGTTTTTGTGAATAGGAAATTATTTGATATTTTGGAATGAGATTTTTTATATGTACATGTACATCCGTTTATGATGGGTTGACTTGTGTGGCCACTATAACTAGGGATCTCAATATTTGGATAGAACACTCAACTAAAGGTTGTGACTAGGGTTGAGGATATGCCAGTTTTGGGTTAAAACCTAATCCAAAGCGATAATTTCAGTTTTAAGTTTCCGAAACCAATGGATTCAGTTTTTGGTTTCTTGGGTTGTTTTTTCAGTTTCAACCAATGGATCGATAGGTTTTAGGTTTAAACCTATTTTTCAACAATTATAAAGAAAGGGAAACATATTCTAGCCAAATTTAACACCAAATGGCCAAAGCCAGAACACCAAAATCAACCAACTAGTCTAAACTTTAACAAAAGGTTAAAACCATCAAGTTTGAAATCAGAATACCATAAAAATGTTGCTAAAATTTTAAAACAAGTAAACAACCAAAGTTTAACACCAAATCACAAGCTTAAAGAAACAAGTCAACAACCCAATAAAACAATCAAGTGTAATAAATATGCTTAAACCAAGTGTAATCAATATGCATTAATAGAAATCAGATTAAGCAGAAACACAAGCTTAACAAAATTTGTGCAGTTTTCAACCCATGTGTTGTAACCATGGGTTTTCGATTTCTAAATCATTAGATCAGTTCAGTTTTAGTGGTTCAGTTTCCTATACGCTAACCGAACCCAAACTGATTTTTTCGGTTTTAAGAAAAGATCAAACTTCCCAAGAATAGACCTAAGGCCATCATCCTTCCGGCGACACCACAAGGTTGACAAGAATCCAGCCACATCCTCATGCAAATTCCAAGCAACCAAACACGCAGAAGCACACTCGACAGGAAACCTGACAAGTGGAACGACACAGCCAACTACCCCTAACTCAACAATCAAAACATCGCCGGTCCGACCCCGCACGCTATTACCTGAGCAGAACATACAAGACAACGAGGGCACAACCAAGTTCGACCGACTCAGCTCTGATGCAACCTCCTACTCCACAAAGCAACTCCTAACCCTCGTCACTGACCTTCGGGCCTTATCCAGAAATCCTACGCCCAACGATCATTCTCAAACGACAACGTGGGAGTCGACACAACTCTCAGAACCAATGACGACGGCGAAGCACACACTCATTTCAGCTGCTTACGTAAATGTGACACCCGACCAGAATTTTGTACCACGTCCGACCTGAAGAAACTCCCACATGCTCCATACTGAACATCCGAAACTCGCAACAGCATAAAGGGACATCCTTAGCAGAATGCCAAAAACTGTCTCCGTCGGCCCTTCTTCTTTTCAATACAAGCAACAAAGCCTTCCCACGACGATCCATAAACCAGGAGATCCCCACAAACTCTTACAGCCTAAAGAAAATGCACCGTGACAATCTTGTTGTCTCTAACCTAGCAGTTCTCCCCCACTTAAAGTTCGAACCGCTATCGGCTGACCAAGCAGCTACTGCCGTTCCACGGGCAATCCACCCTTGATCCACTGCTAAAACCACTTACAACAATCTGCTTTCATATGCCCACTCGGAGATAGATCCCGAACTAACTACCCACATTCAATGCAACATTAGAGAGACAACAATACCGATAAGCGACATAAACAAAACCACGGAAACATACAGGCAACATCCGACGGAGTTCCACTTCCTCACCATAAATCGCTAAGCCTCGTATTCCACTTGCGGGTCCTCCATCTTCACTTGACGAACTCCCACACTCTTCGGAATAAAATGTCTCGTATTCTAACCAACTTCACTGTCAACCCTGGACAATTGACCCTGACGTGGCCAACCTGATTGCACAAAACGCAAGACCTCACATCCAGCTTATCGTCCCAGCGGTAAGGGTCCTCCAGTCTGCCTGAAACTGCAGCCCGAAACTTCTTCACTGACGATTGCCCTAAATCCTGATTTTGCCTCTTCTGCCCCAGCTGGGCATCGAACTCGATCTCCCTCGACACAGCAACAGACCAGACTCCACGTCAGCAAAAGTCTGACGTCGAGCAGCAGTCATGAATCCGCTGATTTCCTTCCTCATCACAGCCTGATATTGAGCCATCATTGCTTCCTCCTTTGCAACGAGTCGCTCCTCAAATAACGTCAGCATCTCCGTTTTGACCTAATCAATCACATGAGGGAGTATCTCGAACACAGCCCTAGACACCTCAGCGGCGACCAAATCTCGAACATCTTAGTCACTCATCTTAGGACCAACCCGGCCTCGCGAACTGATGCCGAATCCCGAATCATTTCTTTGGATCAACCTTCCTCATTCTGAAATCCGACAAGAAACAGGATACAACACCCGAATATCACATAGCACACACGATTCCCTCGTCTACAGACTCCTTAGGTCCATCGGGTATCCCTTTGTTCCAGGTACGAATCCTGTGCTTCCAATAGTACGGGCCCTTGTACTACCTTTCATACCTATTCATACTTCATCCGAAGCTCTTCCGGGTTCCCTAAGTCGCCTCACTCCCTTCTAATAGGCATTCGTATATCATTCATACGACCCTGCACCGAAGTCCCTTACACTCTTCCTTGTCCACCTAGGATTCCCACACCTCACCCGCATCGCAGGAACTTCCGTTCATACCATCAGGCCGTCTCATGGACAAGCAATCATACGTAATAAGAAGAGATAGACAGTCAAATAAATGACCCCATCCTAAAGTCACAATAAAACAAGGAACATCCCGTAAGGTTGGATAAAAAGTTCTAAAGTTATCCAATCCTATTACATACAATCCTAAATCATTCCCTTAACTCTCTAACACTACAAGCATGGGTCCCAAAGGCACACACCAAAAAACACATAGCAAGTAGCACATAACAAGCAGCAAACAAGGAAAAAGGCATCCCTATGATCCATGACAATTCTTGTTGGAAATGTGGCTAAGTCAACAACTGTGGTGATATTTCTAGTAATAGCAGGGTCGTATTTGGGTTACCCTCACGGCCTAGTAAAAAACAATCAGTAGCAGAAATAATAGAGGAATGATCAGTTTATTAATTAGTTGAGAACTAATAAATCAGAAACTGGATCAAGAATTAATTGATAAATTAATTGAGAAATTGATCTATAGATTTTAATTAAGGGATTGGATTGTAATTAATTAATAGATTAATTAATGGAACAAGTTTAGGGGATGCGGCCGCCAAAAGGCTCCTATGTTTGAAACCATAATAGCCCATGCACTATAAATAGAGGCCTTAGGGTGCAACCCTAAGGCATCCCAACCCTAAGAGGTTCCGCCAACTCCCTCCTCTCTTCCCTTCCTCCTCTTTGTCGAAATCCTTAAACCCTTCAAGGGTTTCTGAATTGATTTCCACAAGCCTTGGAAGTTTCTGTCTGCTTGTTCTTCTGATGATCTTGGGTGTGAGTCATTAGAGGGATTTTGGTTTGGATCCTTAACATCCAAACAACAGGTATGGATCGATTTTATCTTCTTCTTGATGCAACTGTTATGAACTTGTGATCTTGTTATGAACATGTTATGGTGTTGCTCAGCTTTTGGGATTTAATATGTTTTATCTTCCGTTGCCTTATTGAATTGTGTTAATCTGTAAAATTCCTAACAGTGGTATCTGTGTTCTTGATAACCTATATGTCGAAAATTATAGAAGGGTTTTAGAAACCCTCTTTAGGTTGGCGGCTAGGGTTTCATAAACCCTTGCTTGCTTTGCAAGTTTTCTAACTTGCATAGTTGCCTTATATGCCTTGTTGCCTTAATTGCCTTATTCCCTTAGTTTAAGAAATTCAATTAATTATTTAAATGGTTTAATGGATTTAATAAGTGAACAATTGAAATTTAAATTGTTTAAAAATTTACCCTTAATATATTTAGAACAATATCTATATATTATTAAAACTTAAATTAAAACAACAACATTGGTCAAACCATGACTATGCTCATTCACTTTAAATGTGTTTGAAGTTTTGAAGGTGGATTAATATGAATCCTAATAAGGTTGGTTTTTAAATGACATTTACTGTCTACCACCCTTATCGCCTGTCACATTTTTCATAGTGGAGTTACCGAAAGGGTTTGATAGGGCAATGTTTATCAGTTAAAAAGTATTTAACTTAGAAAGTATTAAAACAAAATTCCCATTTTAATAAAATGTGAATAAATATGCCAAACATGAAAAACGCACATTTTCTTTATGATCTGCTGACGGAGATGTGTGGTTAACCGACACGTTAATCTAGGTCATAGTTGAAGATGATGTGGTACTCGCAATTCTTAAGTGTATCTTAAGCCGGGGATCATGCGGTTTTTGCATGGTCTGTTCACCATCTGATCCATGATCCACTGCATCCCTGCCATGGATTTGAGATAAGAATAACCGAGATTAACATGCCATTGACCTCGGTTAATGAATCTTACAGACCTAGGAGTTTTATAAGACTAAAATTGATAAATGTCTATCTATCTTAATGACCATGATGTTGTGATTACGACATCCCTTTTCACAACATAACTGAGAGATTTTGGATCCTAGCCTTATTAAATAATAATTGGGTAAATGTTTAAAAGGATTAAAATTAAACCAACTAAAATATGATTTTATAGATGTCTAAAGCAAGTGTCAATTCTCCTCCTTCTCCTCCATCACCCATCTTTGAAAGCTTTAAGAAGTATCTGTTGGATATGGATAAGCTTATTGGTCTTAACTATCTGGACTGGCTTCGCACTTGGAATCTAGTTCTAAAGTTCGAAGACAAGTCATATCTAATTGAGAGTACCCTCCTCATTCTACCTGTGCATGGCACTAAGCACGAACTTTGTGATGAACATGATTTCCTGATTGATGAGTCCAAAGAAGTTCGTAGCCTTATGTTGTTGACCATTGAGTCCGAGATCCGCAAGGATTTCAAGTTTGTCTTTCCTAACGACTTAGCACGTTTGGTCGAGGAAAGGTTTCGAGAACCGGTTGAACAGGAACGAACTAGGATCTTCAAAGAACTTGAAGGATGCAAGCTAGAAGAAGGAAGTAGCGTCGGTCCGTATGTTCTCAAGATTAAGGGATACATTATCGAACTGTGCAGCTTTGGTCACCCTATTGATCGGAAGTTGAGTGCTGACATCATTCTCAACTCGCTGACTAGCCAGTACGGTCTGTTCATTCAGATGTACAGAAAAGGGAACCATGACAATTTTATCATGGAGATGCATTCGATGTTGACTCTATATGAGACGTTCATAGAGTTACATAGTTCCACTGATCCAGCTACATCGGGATTGAGTCCGGCCATGAGACATATCAAGAAACAGTCCAGGGTAACTGTTGGGCCAGTTCTGAGGTGTCTCAAACTAGGAATTCACATGGTGGGATACAATCACATAAAGATTGGAAGATTCTCCAAAGCCAAACCGTTTAGCAACTCAGGTATATCTAAAACTCGAAATTTCTGATCCTTAATTCCTTGATACGGGATGTGTTTCTCACATTTGTGATGTATGCAAGGACTTAGTTGGATGTAGGACACTGATGCATAGGAGCTCATTCGGATCATAAGAGACTTGAGCACTGCTGCTGTCATAGGATCGAATCTCAAGGCTCATGCAGTTTTTGATGTTTAGTTAGATATTTGATTATGTTATTAGCTAGTGGTTGCATATAACATTGTTTTCATACTATACATTGTTTCGAGGATATTTTTTATTAAAAATTGTTGATATTTTTCCTTTATAAATACTTGATTATTTTATCCTTACAATGTTGTATGAATGTGTTGATTGCATGAGTAGTAGTAATTTGATTGTTGATACATTCAAAAGAGTATTGAATATATAATTGTGCTTGTATGATTGTTATAATTAAATTTAAATAAGAATTGCATCAACCAAATGTCAAAGTGGACATGACTTTGGCATCATTAGACTTAGAGTTATATGATGAGTGGAACTCTTAATTAAATTTGATTGAAACAAGAATTGCATCATCTAAAATCCAATGGACATGATTTTGGAATCATTTGACTTAGAGTCATATGATGAATGTAAATATTGATTGAATTAACGAAGTCATAATTCACACAGAGATGTGAAAGAAATCAGGATTATAGGGTAATATTCACACTAGTTGTAGTAAACTGCCCAGATCCACCCATAGACACAATTAGTTATACTTCATTATATTTTTCGATCGGTTTAGCAAATATAACTTTGTTTATCGGAATAAAAAGTAGTTAGAAGCTTTGAATTGTACAAAGATTTCAAAGTATAAGATCAACAAAGTCGAAATCTGAGTAAATAAGGAACGTAAAAGCATTTCACAATCATCTCCTTCCAATAAAGACTGAAGTGTTATAAAAGGAGAAATCGAACATTGTTTGAAATGGTTCGATCTTTGATATATCGAGAGAGAATTCCAATAAGTTTCAAAAGATTAGATATTTCGAACAGTTAGACCATAAGAACCACAAATAACTTAGAACCACACCTTAGGCTAAGTAGGTTGCATAGACACCGTCTAAAATGAAAAGGTCTGGGGTCATGTAGTGTTCATACAAACCTAATAACTAGCCTGAACCTTATCAGTAGTGTCATTTCATTGGTCATCCCGCAAGTACCTTGGATACTTGTTTTTACAAGTCAGTTGAGAACAAATGTTTGTGTCTCAAGAGAAAAATATTCTGGAAATAACTTATATCCCAGTAGGAGTAAGAGTAATCTTGAAGGGATCCAAGGAGTAACCAATAAAGGAACCTTTAGTTAACACTAATACTTAACCATGGATCAGATTCCTGTTAAGAGAACAAACTGACATAATTTCATTCTCTTCGCCAAGTCCAGTACTATTGGTCACCTTCATGACATATTATGGTTTCATATTACAAAAAGGTGATAAGTGGTAAAACACTAAGTTAGTACGGATGAGTAATAAACTATATGGAAGCATTGGTGAGCCCAATTACTATCAAATAAGAGAATATATGAAAGGGAGAGACTCGGTCTATATATTAATTTGACTGATCTTACACCTGGCCTAAAAACCAGTGGGAGTAATTGAATCACCACAAGAGAGCAACATAGATACGAATGTATTTACATTCAAAACGATACTGATCTGGTAGGGTAACGCTTAGACTCAAGAAATTGATTATGAGAAAACCACTCTCATCAGGAGTTAAGAATGAATATGTGAAGTCATCGTTTCCTATAACTGCACTTTGTGAGTCATAACAAGATTGGATGATTTGTTTTCCTTGAATGAAAAACATAGGGGTTGTGCGTAAGGCGCAACCAAGGGGTTTTGGACATGCTGAGTATCCAAACAGAAAGTACATAGCTCAAAAGATTCATCTAGAGAATCTAACGAGCAGCTTGCAAAACAGGATCTTTGCAATCATAAAATATACCAAGTGTTTGGATTTTGTGAAAGCATAAAAGAGTCCTATAATTAGGTTAAAGCTAGTGGGAGTATCATTGTAGCCTGTCTATCAACCTATGTACGTGACATACTGCTTACAGGAAACATTTCTTATTGTTACAAAGTGTAATGACTTGGCTTTAAGAAATGGTTCACTATAAAACGTCTGAAAGAGATACAATATACATGCGTGGTACAAGAATCTATAAGAGATAGATAAAAATGTCTGAAGGGACTTAGCCAAACCTAGAATATGATCTTGAAGAAATTCAAGATGCATGACTCCAAGAAACGAGTTTTCTAAATCATGACACAAGATTAATAGTAAGTCAATCCCCTGACACTGAAGAGATTCAGAACAAGATGAGTTGGATCCCATTGGATCGATCATAAGTGTCATGAACTTGTCGTAACAACTTGGATACTTAGAGCACAACAATTCGGTCTCAGGACAAGACCTGGCAAAAGTCACTGGAAGGTGGTTGAAAGCATTACTAAAAGCATGTATGAGAAAATAAGGAGTTGTATTTAGGGTGAATGAAAACATAATAAATAATTGAAAAGAGTTCCAAATCTAAAATTATTAAATCTGCAGAAGAGTTTAAGTATTTGCATAAACTGATGATACTAAAGACTTCATGGATGAAGAGTTTCGTCGGTATCTTGATGGTTGTAATACCGTAATTTTTAAATTATGGTAGAGATATGTTAATTACAATATAAATGAGATTTGATAAATTAAAACACGAGTTTAGATGTTTAGAAACACATTTAGGAGAAGTTGGATGTTAAAAAGGGTAAATGAAACAACTTGAGTTCTTGCAAGGTCAAGCCGGGTCGAGTTATAAGACACGGGTCGAGTTTGGGCAAAAGCGAAATTGGAAAAAGGGCAACCCGGGTCGTGTTGATGAGCCCGGGTCGTGCTCGATGGGAACCCGGGTCGAGTTGGATAAACCGGACCGTGCTGCACACAAGGAGTAATAAGCGTGAATTTTGCGTAAATGAACCCGGGTCGGGTTCTGCAACCCGGGTCGGGTTACGGGTGCAGGGCTGTTTTAAATGTGCGATTTTTCCTTCATTTGGGCAAAACCCATTTCGAACTAAAACCCTTACAAACCCTAGAAATCGATTTTAAACCTCACAAGTCGAGATTTAAGCTCGTTATTCACGAATTGAAGCTAGAGATCAATACTTTGAGCTTGAAAGGTAATCCTCCTTGAATTTGGTTTCATTTCAATGGTGATTTTTCTTGATTTGAGGAAGTTGCAAGGGGTGATGAAAGTAACGAAAATTTGTTTGAAATTGTGAGTATAAGAGGGTTCTAATCTTAGACCCGAACTAGTAAAGTGTTAATCTTGTATTTTTATAGTTGTATGAGTTGAGGTGGTGAAATTGGAAGTTACAATTAGGGTAGTGTTACTATATTTTGATTGTAACATTCATCTATGATTCCAAATCTTTGGTTGTTATGAATATTGAGTATGATTGAGGTTGTTCTTGAATTTGAGTATTTAAATTTGGTCATTTTGGGTTGATTTCGAGGATTTGTGAAGTACAACCCGTGATTAGATGAAAATTGAGTAAATAACACTTGTTTGGATGTGTTGAAACGCTTCTAATCCCGAGTCTTAACTGCTGTGATCAAGTTTCAAACTTGAATGGTTGAAAAACAACATATTCACCTTTTATTGGTATGAATATGGTTATGTAGGTGCTGGAAATCGTTGAAGGAACGTTGTATCTTCTAAGGTGTTAGCTTGGATCGTATAGAACCTCAAACCAGGTGAGTACTTTTATGTACTTGAGTAGAAATCTATCTTGTGGTAAACTGAATTTATATGTTAGGGTGTTATTGTGATAATCCAATTGTGGAGTGAATTGTTATATGTGAATAACAACAACCGAGTTGAGTATACATATTGATCGTATGAACTGAGTAGATGTTAGAGTAGTCACATCAACGAGTTTTGAGTCAAGTTATATAGCTATGAGGGCTATTGAGCTAAATTAGAGTTTGGAGTGGAATAGAGATTGGAGTGGAATGAGTTTATATGTGTTATTTTACTTTTGGTATGTATAATGAGATGTTTTTGCAGGTTACTAAATTGTATATATGATGAGATGTGTTACAGGTTAGTAATTACCTATCGACTCTTTTAATTGAACTACCTTGTGGTTGAGTTGTTTATTTCAGAAAGTGATAAGTTATATGAGTTTCATAAAGTGTTAATATTGTTTTGGTATGAATGGCTGAGTGTGTTAAATCACATTACGGGACTGAGATAGTCCATTCAAAATGAATTTAGTTACATCGAACGAATGAGAAAGTTTATTGAGAATGAGTTCAAAGAGACATTGGGCGTTGACAATCGATTAATAATGATTACTCACTGAGCTCTTGTAGCTCATAGTTTTGTTTGTATTTGTGTGTAGGTTTTGATAGCAGAAATCGTGGAAAGCGGATCAAAGAAAGGTAGCAAGAGTTGAACCTGGACCTATTTGGATTGTACTTTGACATTTATTTTGATTGAACCCGGTTATGGACACTAGTAATTACTATGTTGTAAATAGTTCCTTACTTAGTCCACAGTTTTTGTTGTACTGCTTGTATAACTTGTTACTCACTTTTGAGTTACACCGAGTATTTTGTGATTGATTTATAAACTCTATGGTGTATCTTAAGATTGAGAAACCGGGTGTTACAAGTTGGTATCAGAGCTGTGGTTTAAGGGAACTAAGCCTTGAGATAAGGTCTTGGACTTAAACCAATGAGAAAGAGAGGTCCCAAATGGTCCCTTAAATGTTACTCCCTGTGATGTACTAATTGAGTTGATTTTTAAGACCATATTGAGTATCATGGTGGCAATTCTTAAAACGAGTTGAACTTTTTTTAAGTTATTATGAGTACTGGAAAAGAGAAAGAGCGAAGTGAATCACCGAGAGATCAAGCGGAGTCGCAAAACTCGGGTATGGGGCGCCAACCCGAGGGAGGGAAATCTATTGAGTTGTTGGGTGATCTCCAAGAGATGATTTTAGCTGAGGTGACAACAGCGATCAAGGAGATGTTACATGTGTTTTGAGACCTCAGGTGGAGGTAAACCTAGGTGGTACTACTGAGCAATCAAGGAGGAGAGAGCCCCTATCACATGCTCGGAAAAGATACTGCTGCAGATGTATGGAGATATATGAGGATGAGTTGATGAATTGGTCACATCGGTTGGACCGATAATGGATGGTGAGACGAGATTTTAACTGATATGAGATATCAGCTAACGAGGAGACACTAATTTCAGTTGAAAATGAGATGTCAACTGAATACGAGATGATATATTAATCGAGATGAGATCCCAGTTGATAATGAGATGTCAACTGAATACGAGATGATATATTAATCGAGATGAGATCCCAGTTGATAATGAGATGTCAACTGAATACGAGATGAGATTTCAGCTGATGGTGAGATTCCAGCTGATGATGAGATGAGATTTCGGCTGATAGCGAGATTCCAGCTGATAATTAGATGAGAACCCGGTTGAGGCGATATTCCAACTGATGATGAGAAAGAATATGAGTATAAGTTAAAAGTTGAAATATGTGGGTGTAGCTGATTACACTCCAGAGATAAGAGTTGAAGTACGTGAACAATTTTGTTCTTTTGAGAATGACAATTGTATATATTATATATTGTTTTGTAATTTTGAATATTATAACAAAGACATTATGTAATGAGTGTGTTGCGTGTATGCCTTAGTGGCATATTCTATTATATGTGAGTAGTTCTAATTCATTATTAATGATTAGACTATAATGTAATTATGTTATTTGAAAGTTCTAAATTGGTTGAGATAACCAATTTGTATGAACTATACAAGGTAGAGAATCATCTATGGTATATGAGTATTTAGTGTGAATGAGCACACTAATTTAATGAGATAGTCAAAAAGTATGAGTTGATATGAGTTAGCTTGTAAAGGAGTATGAGCATGAGTTGACATGAGTTGCATAAGAGTATGTGTTCAGAAGAAGTGTGAGTTGAACAAGATTTTGAGTTATTGTTAATAATTGAGTTGTAAGTGTCATTGATTTTACTAAATGGTTGTGATAGCCAAAAGAGCATAAATTGAGAGAGACGGTGAGTGTGTAATTTATTGCAATTACTACTGATTATGAGGTAATGTATTGAGTGTTGAGTTTTGCTGTTTGAGAATTTTATAAGTTATTAATGCTAGTGTTTTGAGTTCACGTAATTTATAAGAGTTGAGACGGCCTTAGTAGCCGTTAGTTGTTACATAATCGAGTGTGGTGGTGAGTTTTATTACTTGATGCCATTAAGTATTGAGTAGGGAGAACAGAGAACGGTACGAGGTACCGTGAGAGAGTATTGAGTGATGAGATTGGCGAACGATACGAGGTACTGTAAGATAGTGTGAGTGACGAAACGGGAGGATGGTACGGGGTACCATGAGCTGAGATGGAGTGATGTTGTAGTGTTGTGCTTGTGTACAGATAAGTGTGCACATTATGGTGAAGCGGAGTACTAAAACTGTATTATTTAGTATGTGTGGATATGTATGAGTACAGTGGTTAGCTTGTGTTGCTTGAGACCTTGAGGGTTGAGGAGAGGACGGAGTTGAGGCAAAGTGACAGTATGAGGGTATTGCAAGGTAGTACTGTGAAATTTTATAACATTGTTGTGAGTATGTGTGTGTGTTGTGTACGGAAGATGTTGGGGATGATATTGAGTTATGACTATGTGTTAACATGCTGATCTGAGAAATTTCCTTGCATGTCGAGCGAGATAGAGTTGTATAACTACATAATGAGTAAAAATGAGTTAAAATAGTAGAAAAGTAATCGTGGTTGTGATTGATAGGATTCATTCCTTAGCAATCAAACCAATTACTGCCGATGAGAAAAATGTGTGAGTGTTATAATGACATGACTATTTATCAATGTGAGACGATTGATAGTAGATTACGTTATAATGATATTGAGTTATTTTCCGAGATTAGTGAGTTAGTCGGACTATGAGATATCATTTTATCATAGAGATTATGGTGTTTGATGTTATTATTTTCCTTGTGAGTTATGTGTAGAGATTACAGTGAGCAGTATGTATGACCTCTTTTATGTCATCCTGACGAATTAGAGATTGAAATGAGAATGACAGAGAAATAACGAGATGAATATTTACTAACGGTAAGCTAGGAAGGATATATACGGTTATGTTGAGAGTTTATTGAAAATAAATTTGTTGAGTCCGATGAGACTAAAGATTGAGTGAGAATGTGATGTAGATTGTCCATATAAGAGATAATGTAGTGAGTGAGTACATTGAGAGAAATAACATGATGTATGTTGTTAAATTGAGATCAAGAGGAGTTATTTTTGGTGGGAGATTGTTAGTTGTATATTGAGTGAAAACCTAATGTGTGTGTTGAGATGAAAACAGAAATAAGTGAGATTTTAAAGAAATAGTGTACAGTTGTGGTGAAGGGACAGCTGAAAGGGGTCTTGTGTGACCAAAGTGTTGAGGGTTAAATATCAAATTCAGAGGAGGCATGAGTAAAACTTGAGATAACTACTAGTATTTAATTATTTCTGGATTTTTATCCTAGTATCTATGAGCCCTATGACGTGAGTGAGACATTTTGATGTATGTGTATTTTATGTTATATGAGTATATCTCTTGCCCTAATCGATGAGAACGTGTTAGTAGGAGGAATCAATAACTAGCATGTTGCAATTGGAGGAGTAAATTGACAGGGAATGGATTGGAATCAGTGAGACCGTTTTTCCCTATTGAGTTAGAGTAAATCATTTCGAGAAAATTTTAAATGAAATTTGAGTTCCAAATAGTTATATGAGACAAGCTGAATTAATACGTGTACATTTTGTTTAATTATGCTACTTGGGTTGTTTCTGGATAAACTTATTATTATCCAGTTCTTATATATATTGTGAGTGGTTGTCCACGTGGAGATAATGATAACTAATGCAATTATAGAGATCATCTTATGAGAATGATAACGGGCGTTAGTTATATTATGGTGAGGTCTAATAATATATATGTGATTGCATGTGATGTGTGATTACGATGATGAGGTAGATTATATAGACCGTGCCCATTCTAAGAGATTCCGAGGACGGAATCTTTTGAAGGGGGTAAGAACTTGTAATACCGTAATTTTTAAATTATGGTAGAGATATGTTAATTACAATATAAATGAGATTTGATAAATTAAAACACGAGTTTAGATGTTTAGAAACACATTTAGGAGAAGTTGGATGTTAAAAAGGGTAAATGAAACAACTTGAGTTCTTGCAAGGTCAAGCCGGGTCGAGTTATAAGACACGGGTCGAGTTTGGGCAAAAGCGAAATTGGAAAAAGGGCAACCCGGGTCGTGTTGATGAGCCCGGGTCGTGCTCGATGGGAACCCGGGTCGAGTTGGATAAACCGGACCGTGCTGCACACAAGGAGTAATAAGCGTGAATTTTGCGTAAATGAACCCGGGTCGGGTTCTGCAACCCGGGTCGGGTTACGGGTGCAGGGCTGTTTTAAATGTGCGATTTTTCCTTCATTTGGGCAAAACCCATTTCGAACTAAAACCCTTACAAACCCTAGAAATCGATTTTAAACCTCACAAGTCGAGATTTAAGCTCGTTATTCACGAATTGAAGCTAGAGATCAATACTTTGAGCTTGAAAGGTAATCCTCCTTGAATTTGGTTTCATTTCAATGGTGATTTTTCTTGATTTGAGGAAGTTGCAAGGGGTGATGAAAGTAACGAAAATTTGTTTGAAATTGTGAGTATAAGAGGGTTCTAATCTTAGACCCGAACTAGTAAAGTGTTAATCTTGTATTTTTATAGTTGTATGAGTTGAGGTGGTGAAATTGGAAGTTACAATTAGGGTAGTGTTACTATATTTTGATTGTAACATTCATCTATGATTCCAAATCTTTGGTTGTTATGAATATTGAGTATGATTGAGGTTGTTCTTGAATTTGAGTATTTAAATTTGGTCATTTTGGGTTGATTTCGAGGATTTGTGAAGTACAACCCGTGATTAGATGAAAATTGAGTAAATAACACTTGTTTGGATGTGTTGAAACGCTTCTAATCCCGAGTCTTAACTGCTGTGATCAAGTTTCAAACTTGAATGGTTGAAAAACAACATATTCACCTTTTATTGGTATGAATATGGTTATGTAGGTGCTGGAAATCGTTGAAGGAACGTTGTATCTTCTAAGGTGTTAGCTTGGATCGTATAGAACCTCAAACCAGGTGAGTACTTTTATGTACTTGAGTAGAAATCTATCTTGTGGTAAACTGAATTTATATGTTAGGGTGTTATTGTGATAATCCAATTGTGGAGTGAATTGTTATATGTGAATAACAACAACCGAGTTGAGTATACATATTGATCGTATGAACTGAGTAGATGTTAGAGTAGTCACATCAACGAGTTTTGAGTCAAGTTATATAGCTATGAGGGCTATTGAGCTAAATTAGAGTTTGGAGTGGAATAGAGATTGGAGTGGAATGAGTTTATATGTGTTATTTTACTTTTGGTATGTATAATGAGATGTTTTTGCAGGTTACTAAATTGTATATATGATGAGATGTGTTACAGGTTAGTAATTACCTATCGACTCTTTTAATTGAACTACCTTGTGGTTGAGTTGTTTATTTCAGAAAGTGATAAGTTATATGAGTTTCATAAAGTGTTAATATTGTTTTGGTATGAATGGCTGAGTGTGTTAAATCACATTACGGGACTGAGATAGTCCATTCAAAATGAATTTAGTTACATCGAACGAATGAGAAAGTTTATTGAGAATGAGTTCAAAGAGACATTGGGCGTTGACAATCGATTAATAATGATTACTCACTGAGCTCTTGTAGCTCATAGTTTTGTTTGTATTTGTGTGTAGGTTTTGATAGCAGAAATCGTGGAAAGCGGATCAAAGAAAGGTAGCAAGAGTTGAACCTGGACCTATTTGGATTGTACTTTGACATTTATTTTGATTGAACCCGGTTATGGACACTAGTAATTACTATGTTGTAAATAGTTCCTTACTTAGTCCACAGTTTTTGTTGTACTGCTTGTATAACTTGTTACTCACTTTTGAGTTACACCGAGTATTTTGTGATTGATTTATAAACTCTATGGTGTATCTTAAGATTGAGAAACCGGGTGTTACAATGGTTGTCCTCAACGTCATGAACACCTTGAAATCTTCTGGACACCAAGGTTGTAGTCATCTTGACTAAAGAACTCGATGACCATGAGAAGACAAAACGCATACGCAGGGAATACCGTCATTTTCCAGAGTTGAGTTAGGTGAGAAAAAGTAACATGACACATTGAGATATCATGGGAAAGGGATTCGATAATCTGCAATGATGTCCACACAAAGAAAAATGAAGGTCCTTTTGGGTACACAAACAAAATGAAGGTCATTTTAGGTAAATAAAATCTTAATTATAAGTTTAATAGAACCAAGAAACATATAATAGTATTAGAGTTTCTGAATTGGTGATTATCTTCTAGAGACTTGGTAATGAGCTAAGTAGCTACCATTCAGATTACTTTAACACTGTGTTTCACTTTAGCATGTTTTGAACCCGCTTCCTGAGTATTAACTTACTCAAACTTCCACTGTCGGTCGTACTCTTAGAAGCAATTAGTGATTTAAGATTGTCATGAGTGTTAGTAGATTGTCTATAGTGATTAGACATATCATTGTGATTGCGACTAACCCTCATGAGTGCTTGGTAGAGATTCAAGTATTGGAACAACCCACACCTAGATATTACTTCATGGATTAAGTCACAAGTAATCTAGGATGATAATGTCACTTATTCTTCAAACCGAGATGCATAAGGGATTTGTACTATGATTTCATCATACATCGGCATGCTCAAACGCTAACTGTAACTGGTAGTTATAATTGGAATGTTCGGGTATGACATGATGAAAAAGGGAGAGACTATGTAGTCAATGTTTATCTGTTCCTTCTGCCCTAAATAGGATAAGAGATATCTGTGGGCCCCTCGATGATTTGATGTTGACACCGAAACGCTCGGCCGAGCTCTGACTATTGACGCGTTCAATTAAGTAGTCTGATTTGGTCATCATAAATCTCTATTGGGAAACATAATTTGAGCTTTTGGGAATTGACCTTTATTCACGTCCCAAGTTCATAAAATGATATCTTGTAGAACAGAGGAATAACTGATCTCCTATGTAGGAGTCGTCTCGTGATCATAGTTTTGATCAGAGTTCGGCACTTGCATTGGATGTTACACTCTCTGCATATTTTCTGAAAGCATCAAACCACACAAAGTTGACGACATGTCAAAGTGGGAGACTGTTGGAAATATGTTTAAGTCATCAACTTGGTGATATTTCTAGTAATAGTCGGGTCCTATTTGGGTTGCTCTCAGGGCCTAGTAAAAACAATCAGTAGCAGAAACAATAGAGGAATGATCAGTTTATTAACTAATTGAGAAATTAATTAATTAGAAACTGGATCAAGAATTAATTGAGAAATTAATTTATAGAAATTAATTAAGGGATTTGATTTTAATTAATTAATAGATTAATTAATGGAACAAGTCCAGGGGGTGCGGCCGCCAAAAGGCTCCTAAGTTTAAACCCTAGGAGCCCATGCACTATAAATAGAGGCCTTAGGGTGCAACCATAAGGCATACCAACCCTAAGAGGTGCCACTAACCCCCTCCTCTCATGCCTTCCTCCCCTTTGTCAAAATCATTAAACCCTTCAACGGTTTACGGATCGATTTCCACAAGCCTTGGAAGTTTCTGCCTGCTTGTTCTTCTGGTGATCTTGGGTGTGAGTCATTAGAGGGATTCTGGTTTGGATCCTTAACATCCAAACAACAGGTATCGATCGATTTTATCATCTTAGTGATGCAACTGTTATGAACTTGTGATCTTTTTATGAACATGTTATGATCTTGTTCAGTTTTTGGGATTTAATCTGTTTTATCTTCTGCTGCCTAATTGAATTGTGTTAATCTGTAAAACTCCCAACAATTCTATCCTACAGTTTAGTTTACTGAGTGGATCCTTAGCCTACTTCTAGAATAAATCATATCATCAACACAAAATATCATGGATATAATGGGAATTAAACCACGTACTTAAGCTCCAGCCGACTGTACGCATCGCATCTCATTTCTTTTAAAACCCATTTATCCATCTAAAATCATAAGCCAAGTATTCATACCATGTTTCAAACCCCCAAGAAACAATCAGACAAGAATATGCAAGGGAGTTTTCCACATGATACCCTACCATACTTCGTTAGATTTTTGTGTAAAACTGTTTTTCTCTTTGAAAATCAATTAAGAAAATCTCCAAATCCTTAGTTTGAGTTTGGAATCACATTCCTGTTTATCCAAATCCCTCAAAACAAGGCTTTAATACTAGTTTGTAACGTCCCAAAATCCAGAGTAAAATTTTTGTTTATAAAGAGGTCCAATTACATAAAACGGGGTTGGAAATTAAAACCATGCTTTTCAAAACAGTTACAACATTATTCAGCGAAAGAGTTGAATACCAAAATCTCGGATACGATACAGTCGTGCCGTGCTCCAAGCTCAAGCTAGAAAATACTTGAATAATAGTTAAGGTAAAAGAGTAAGCACAAAGTTTAGTGAGTTTCACAAAATACCACACGATCAATCACATAATGCACAATCATTAAATCATGGTCTCTAGGCTCACCCCGAACAACCTGGCTCTCCAGCTTACCCTGATTTTCCCCGACTAGGACTCGCAGGCTCACCCCATTCCGCCCATCGTCAGCTCAATGTGTGGACTCTCGGGCACACCCCGATCTGTTCGGCTCTCGGGCTCACCCTGATCTGCCATTGCATGACAACCACCTTTATTAGTATCGATATTAAATACATACCAAGACATAAAAGGCTAAGCATTCAGACTGACCTAGCGGGTCCTTACTCGATCACAATCACATAAGGAGGGCACAATCACCCTAAGCATATAACACTGAACATCGTGAAGACAACTACTACATATGTAATATCACCCATAATATAGTGAGAAAACTCACTTGATTCGCCAAGTTGGACAACATTCCCGCGTGTGTCCTCAGATCCCGACAACATGAACCTCCTAGCAAGGATAAACTTCACTTACAAATTCCTAAATCCCAAAAAGGATAAACCTTCAAGACTGGTACTCCAAACCCCCAAGTTTGACTAAAAGTCAAACTGGTCAAAAGTCAACAGTCAAATGTCAAAGTCAACAATCAATAGTCAGATAGCATTGCTATCTTCCCAAGATAACGTCGCTAACTACGAAACTTTCCAAAATTCCGTTAAGCACTTAATACATTAAGTCAGGGGCTAAGAACTTGTCTAAAAGGTCTGAAATCCCATAAAGTTCCAAACTTTCTCGACATGCATGCCCCATGCATGTCAAATCTCAAACTCAAATCTAAAATAAGACATAATCCATGCTTAAACACTCAAGGGAGCTTGGCTCACTAAAATGAGGGAACTTTAAACTCATAAAGGTCTAAAAATGTAGATCTTGATAACTCAACCATGAAGAACAACTTCTATCATCATCATGCACCTTCCATCTTCCAAGAAATCTTCTAAAATGGGCAAAAACACCAAAAATCGCTCCAATGAGGCTAGAGAGAAGCTTGGGACAATTTTGGAGCTGGAATGTGAAAAATGACGGCCACTTAAGGTTTTGTGCCCTTATATATGGCCCAAATCTTGAAATCTATGGTTTTGACCCAAACAACGAGGTTAGCGTTGCTATCCACATGATAGCATTGCTAACTAGAGATCGTGTCAAGTCACTAGTCTGGCCAGCATAGTGTCGCTATCAGCCCATGATAGCATCGCTAAGCTTAACAATAGTGTCGCTGACCTCCATAATAACGTTGCTAATTCCTCTATTCCAACTATTCACCAAAACTTGATTCTTTTAAACATTGAACTTGAGCTTTTCGGGATTAGGGTCTTATAGAATGGAGGTGAGAAATAAGGCACGTTTGATGGGTGATAATCAAAGAAACAATTCAATCAAATCAGGAATCAAAACTCCTCCTTAGTCCCACCCATGTGGGACGAAATCTTCTGGATACTCCATTTAGATTTCGCCCCCCTCTCTAAGGTTCTAGAACATTCCATTGTTCAACTTTTGAACAATTATATTTCAGCCCTTGCACTTTAATTAATTGCCAAATTAATTCCAAATTAATTCAAATTAATTACAGAACAATTATAATTTATTCTAAATGAATTATAATTAATTCTAAATGAATTCTCATTAATTCTAAACTAGTATCTAATTAATTTATCATCCCATGACAAATTAATAAACTATTTTTTCTCTATATTTTATTTAATTAACCATATTACCATTTGATTATTGAGGGCAATCAAAAAAGGACCCTGCTATTAATGCAAAAGTCTTTAAAAATTCCTTATGACATTGGACACTATTCCAATAATGATTTCATCATTTTATTGTTTTATGTTGATAACATGTTGATTGAATGATTGTTGGTAACAATGCATAGAGTATTGTCCAACTGAAGAAAGAATTGAGCAAGTCTTTTATTATGAAAGACTTAGGTCATCAAAACATATTCTTGGGAAATAGTGCTTTTAAAGAAGTTTCACAAGTCACAAGAGCAATACATTAAGAAGGTGCTTCACAGGTTCAATATGTATAAACCTAAAATGATTTGTTCACCTCTTACTAACAACTTTAAATTGACTGATAAATATTGCCCTTCTTCTAAGAAGGAGATTGAAGATATGGATAGATTTCCATATGCCTCAAACGTTGGAAGCTTGACGTACACTTTGGTGTATACAATGCCTGATATTACACATGTAGTAGGTGTTGTTATTTCGTTTCTGTCAAACCCGGTTAAAAAGCATTTGGAAGCAGTTAAGTGGATTTTCAAATATCTACGTTGTAATTCCAAATTAGGTATATCATTTGGAAAAAGGGAGCCAATGCTTTTTGGTTATACTGATTCTGATATGGCAAGTTATAAGGACAACATGAAATCCACATTTGGATATTTGATGACTTTTGCAAGGGGAGCTATGTCATGGCAGTCTAGGCTGTAAAAATCATAAGTCAAATATGTATACCATGTTTCAAACCCCCAAGCAACAATCAAACAAGAACATGTAAGGGAATCTTCCACATGTTATTCGATCCAACTACTTAGAAAGTTTATTTAAAAAGAGTCTTTCTTTCGAAAATCATTTTAGAAAATCTTCAAATCCCCGGTTTGAGTTTGGAATCCCAATCATGTTCATCCAAATCCTCAGAATCACATTCTTGTTCATCCAAATCCCTCAAACCCAAGACTCTAATACCAACTTGTAACATCCCAAATTTTGTAATAAAATTTTCGTTTTAAAAACAACTTAAATACAATAAAATATTTACCAAATAAATCCCTTCAATTTAAACCTTAGTATTTAAACATATAAAACATATTTATCAAAACATTTTCAAACATTGTCTAGCGGAAGACTTAATCATTGAAATCCCCAGATGCGGTACAGTCACGTCGTACACCAAACTCAAGCCAGTATTTACCTGAAAAACAGTTAGGGTAAAAGGGTAAGCACAAAGCCTAGTGAGTTCCACAAAAATATCACATGATCCATCACATAAAATCATCGTTTAACAAATCATCGCGTGACTCTCGGGTTTGCCTCGATTCGTCGTCGACTCTCGGGCTTGCCCAAATCCATCGGTATTCATCATGTAACTCTCGGGCTTGCCCCGATCCGTCCTCGACTTTCGGGCTTGCCCCGATCCGTCGGTAATCATCGTGTGACTCTCGGGCTTGCCCCGATCCGTCCTGGCTCTCGGGCTTGCACCGATCCGTCGGTAAACATCGTCATTGACCTTCGCCGACAAACACATAAGGCACATACAACACATTATTACAAAAAGTAATAAGGCTACCTACTCATGCAATATCACCCATAGTATAGTGAGAAGACTCACCTGATTCGCAACCTTAAGCTAGACAGCACTCTACGCGAGTGTCCTCAGGTCCCGACAATACGCACTTCGTAACAAGGATAAATCCCACTTAGAACTTCCTAAATACTGAACAGGATAAAACTATATGACCGGCATCCAAAACACTCAAGTTTGACCAAAAGTCAACAGTCAATGGTCAAAGTCAACAGTCAAAGTTAGCGCCGCTAACTCCTAGAGTTAGCACCACTAACTCCCCTATTTAGCCCAAATCTCCATTAAGTGCTTAATCTATTAAGACAGAAGCCACAACTTCCAAGGGTTGTCACAAATAGTCCCTTAACTTACAAAATGTGACTTTTACCAACCAATCCTTGCCAACAAGCTCATGGTGACAAATCTAGTTCCAAATGAAGATTAACAAACTTGAACTTCATCCAAAACTACAATGAGACTAGACTAAGGTTTTTCTTCAGAATTTAGAAGCTAAGGAAGAAGACCTCATCCCTTAGTTCCTAAATCCCACCCCATTCTAAGAAATGGAGCCATCATCGTCTCAAGGAGCTCTTACAAGCACCATAACTCAAATTTCACCCAAAATACTCAAAGAAACAGAGATTGAACACTTACAATGGTCTAGAGCACTAAGCAATCACGTCTCCTTATTCACACAAGCTTCCTTAGCACCTTTGCTTCCTTCTTCTCTTCCAAAAACCTTCAAAGCTTCAAGGAAATGATGCAAGAACATCCATGGAGGCTAAGAAGAGTTTCTAAGGGTTGGAACAGAAGAAAAGCGGATTTCAAACGAGTTATAAACCTAAAAATGACTTTGAACCACGAAAATATGGATTTATCCCGCTCAGAGCAGTTAGCGGCGCTAACTTCCATGTTAGCGTCGCTAATTTCAAGTCTTTCCAAAAATCAGCATCTTTTCCAAACTGTCCGCGACTGATCCGCGATTATGCAATATTAGCGCCGCTAACCTTAGGGTTAGCGTCGCTAATATGCTTTTTCCCCAAATCCTTTATTTTGTCTTTATTTTAAACATTTAAATGTTATTACTTCAATACCTGGTTCCGGGCTTTACACTTTGACTCTTTAAAACTCGGAACTTGACTTTTCAGGATCAGGATCTTACAAGAAGATAAAGCCCATATCCATTAGCCCATGTATAGATTTGAGTTTTCCAGCACTCACTTCAATTATTGCACATGATTCGTGAGCCATTGTGAGTAACAAACAAATAGTTTTCTCTAGTACATCTAGAGAAGACTTTGTATTGCTATATTATTGGTGGTAGTGGATTTGAAGCGGCTTTAGTGGTCCTATGGTTTTTACTCTCCTTTGAAAGGGTTTCCACGCTAAATTCCGATGCCTCATATTGGTTGATTACTTTGTGATTTGGGGCTGTTTTATTGCATTTAGTATACCGTATTAGTTTGCTTCATCACAAATTCATTCATGTTTGGAAAAATATAGCCAAACGAATATTAATTCCACATTGTTGTTTACCGTTTGTGACTGGTTTTTGCCATCATGTCATCATAGACTTTTCTATTAACGAAACCTATAATCTATAAAAGCCATCATCTTATAATCTTTGTTCAACGTTTCGATTCACATTTCTTTAATCTTGTAATAACAAATGACGAACCCAAAAACGTATACTTACTTAAAACTTATCTTCTAACTTATACTTCATTCAATTGCAATTGCAAAGGTCAAATACATATATGTACGATCGATCATTCAATAGCCATTTTCTTAACTTAAAAATATTAACTATTACGCCTAAAAGAATCTCCCATGCAAGTCATGTTACGGTCTGTCACGCTTTTCTGAAACAAGGGCATGAATAGCATCTGAAAGCTTATTAATAGACGTGATCAAACCAGCAATCCCTTGACGGTTAACTTCGTTTCGAGTCTCTTCCAAATGCAGCCTTTGTTCTTCAAGTTCCATCAACTCCCTGTGTCTTTTCTCCTTATTCTTCTCATAACGTTTTAGGGTTCGTGACAAGAGTGCGGTGCTGTGAACAATGCTGCTTCCGATGTCTCTCACTCTTCTCCTTTTCGTATCAGTGTCTACCTCATCTCCTTCTGTTTCCGATGATTCTGGTGATCCCTCTGACATATATAGTTTATGTTAACAATCAGTTATCGAATTAACACCATAATAAAACTTACAAATTTGAAAGAAAATATATATTGGGAGTCTAAGCTACAATATAAAGAAAATATAAGTCTCTTTCGGAAAAAGATAATTACAAAGAGGAGATAAATATATTAATATATATATTTTTACGCGGTTTGAAGGGAAAATATAAATATTTGGACAGGGAGAAAGGTGATATTATGGTTACTAAAACATGAACTTGAATAAAGTACGTAGAGAAAGATTCGTATGTATGAAGTGGGTATTTGTAGAATGTAAAGCATAAGAAAGAAAAGGTAGATCTTGCAATCAATGGCTACTACGAATCTTTGTGCAGTTGCAGGCCACCACTCCCACTTCACCCCATCATCACTACCCTCCAAAATACCATAAACTTACAAAAACCATAAAAAATATGATCATTTAATATATATATATATATATATATATATATATATATATATATATATATATATATATATATATATATATATATATATATATATATATTCTTTTTGGTTTTTTTTTAAGTTTAATGGGTATACATGCCATCATGTTTCATTTTTCTATTTATACAATAAACACTTTAGACCAATTTTGTAAAAGTTGCAACATTATAAACAGAAACCAGAGTCATCGGTTAAAACTTTATTTATTCAACAATGTGTTTAATTAATCAAAATATACGTGATACAACTTGTTTAATGTCGTTTGAACAGGTTGATCAGCATATCGATAGAATATTACAAATTTTGGTCATAAAATAGAGGATTTTAATTACATATTTCATAGAAAAGAGGATTTTAATTTTACATACATTAAAAAGAAAAACGAAAACGCTACTTTGACGTATAGAGTTCTTCATTTTCTTTTAATAAAATCCTTAAAAGAGCATAGAGACTAATATACGTACAAATTATTATTACGAGACTTTTTTTAACACTCATTCTCTTTTTTAAAAACACCGTAAACTTTAACTTGGATACCAAATTAATATATATAGTCTTTAATTTTCTTTAAAATGTTTTGATAATATTTGAGACTACAAGAACAATGTTGTACAAAAATATATTTGGAAACTATTTTCCTATCAAGTGTTAGGAATGGAGATGTTGAATAGGGAAAAAGGTTTGTGAAAGAGAGGACCCACATGATGCCATGAGCTTTTAGAAGTACTTGATGGAAACGAACGAGCGAATGAGATGGTGAGGTTGTAAAGGGGAGTCACAGCTGTTGACTGTACTGTATAAAATCCAGAGAACAATAAATGGAGGAAGGGGATGCAATAACTGTGTGACAGAGTTTTCAAACCCTGCATCTTTGACCAACATTATCTCTCTCTTTCTCTAACCGACGCCAAATCTTCCATCAACTTTTCTATTTTTTTCTGACATTTATTATCATTATCATTTATTTTAAATGATAGAATTTGAGATTTATTTCGTATGTTACTCCAAATTTTAACAAAAATATTCAAACACATATAATATAGTTTTAATGGTAGAATCTTATTTTTAAATGAGTTAATCTATAGTTTGGTTTTGTTTGTTTTGTATATAGTTTTTAACCATTGCAAGTTTGTTTTGTTTTCAAAGTAACCACTATACTTTTTGTTTTCCGTAATGTGATACAAAAACCATTAAGAAGAACATGTTTCTAGATACTTGATAGCTTTTTTGGAAAAACATTCAAAGTTTGAATGATTTAATCATAAAAAACCATTGTTTGAATGGTTAAACTATAAAAGAATCAAATAGTAATGGTTTTAATAGAATCCAAATATTTATGTATTGGTTTTCTTGAGAAATTAAACAAGCTCTCAATGGTTAAACTAGAAAAAAATTCTTTCAATGGTTAAACCGAAAAAAAAAAAAACCAACTTATAATGATTTTTATGAAATTAACCTTTTTTATAGTGATAAAGTTTCATATATTTTAAAATAATATCATAAATATACCACCTATACCGGTAACATTTACAAATTTTGAATAAAAAAGAAAAAAATATAAAGCTTGATCATTAAAACAAAATTTCGAATGATTTAATCAATAGAGTAGTAAATTGCATGTATTGTATTTTCTATTTAATGCGCTTAAAACTGCATGGTGGTAATAAGGTGAATAGTGTATGTGTATCATCTTGTTTATGGCCCAAAGTGTAAGTGCAGTCGCTATAAAGAAAAAAGTTGAGCAGTTCAAGCCACAAAATGATAAAAGGATTTGTTATTGTATGTGTTTTGTCTTTTATACATTATCATATTATTAATGGCTAATTGGATATCTAAAATACTCTTGTAATAAATATATATTCTAATCTAAAATCAATGGAATTTGCAAATGCACAAATCATGTAACGTCAAAAATGAGAATGGTACAATCAATAAGGCTAACGTTTTACTCATGTCCTTTATCTAACAACTTTTTTCATGGTTTTATTTACGAAAATTATCAACTAAAAAAAATAGTTACATTTCTTTTATGGCATTATTAAAAGAGTGAATTGTAAGTAATAACAATATTTATATCCTTTTATTGGCACAAAATAATGTACTCTAATCATAAATTTTTCATCGTAATAACTATACATTGTTTTACAAATAAAGGTAAAATGTAACTTTAATAACTAAATTTTGCGTTTTTAGGTCTAATAGTCATGTATTTACGGCTTACCACAGATGATAACAACATATTTATATTTTCTTTTAACAACTAAAGTACATTGATTATACTGATAGCACAGTTATAAGCATCGTGTTATGTATGAATAAAAATTACATAATTTTTTATTGTAAAATACGTTAATGATATTGATAAAAAATATAAATAAATTGTTATAATAGAAACAAAAGTAAAATATATTAAACATATTAAAAATTAGTGCACTCTCTTCTCCCAAAGGAAAAACCAGGATTTTTCTCACATTACTTTTGTCAAATACAAATCTTTTGGTAGTTAACAAGTAGCTTTTGTACTTATTAAAACAATTAATTTATAAAAAATACAATAGAACACGCCGAATTAAGAATTATAACATCTGATTACTTTCCGTAAATAATCATAGTATCTTAAAATGTCATGTATTTCCGAGTTACCTGAAGCAGGAGGAGGAGGCGGAGGGGGAGGGGGAGGTACTATTGACGACGGCGGAGGGGGAGGTAACGACGGCGGAGGCAGCGGAGTAGGTGGAATGACTGCGACGGGAGGCTGCTGTTGAGGAAGACAATTTCTCTGAGAGGGTTTTTTCTGAACAACGTCGTTTAGTGCTTCATAGATATTAAGTAGCAAATTAGATGGCAGATTTCGATCTTTGCGTTGGGTTTTATCCATCGACCAATACGACGGACGATTTTGCGCCGGTGATCGGAGCTCGTACTCACGGACCTTCTTGTAGTCCCGGAGCAAGTTATCCCATTTGTCATTGCACTGATTCTGGCTACGGAAGCAGCCATTACTCCAACAATAATTCTCAACCCACTTCCACCGCAGCTCACCGCCGGTGGCCGCACGGTTGTTTGTTGTGGCGGAAGTGGTGGCGTTAATTCGACGCTCATCGTCCAGTTTCTTTGCTGTGATCAGGATAAGGGTCTCTTCAAGGGTCCAGTTTCCTTTCCGGTACTCTCGGTGGTTGGCAGTAGGTAGCAATACGACGCTGGATGTGCTTGCTCCGCCGTGGATTATGGGCTGCAGATGGTGGTTTTTGTAGGCGATGGCAGGATAAGGTGTTACATTCACAATATTGGGTGGTGTTGTGGTTGATGTGTTGGGAGGTTCAGACATTATTGTGGCATTACAAGAACTATACTACATATCAGAAGCCAGTGTGGGCATATATACATACGTATATTCTTAGTTGGAAACACTAGCCTTCCAAACTATATATGTTTAGTATTAATAATTTAATATATAGAGTTATCTACTAAAATCCAAAAAATGGAGAGTTTCTTAGTTGGAAACACTATATATGCTTAGTATTAATATATAGAGTTATCAACTAAAATAGAAAAATTTAAAGAGTTAGTCACTAAAATGACCATATAAATTAGAATGTATAATCATATAACCAATTTTCAAAATTGAATAAAAGAATCATTATATCCATAAAATCTCAACGTTAACTTGTGGATATGTTTTTCTGAAAAAAAAAAACTTCAATAAACGTCTGCGGGATTAATTTACCCTTCGCGAAATAACAGTTATTATAGTTTCACTGTTCTCGGCTAATACAACTCGAAAACAATTCACAAGTCACATTTCTTCTCGCAAGAATTGATGTTTTGCTCGTTCCTGACATAAGTTCAACTATGCGTACATCGGTCAAAAAAGAATTTGGCCAAAGATTTGCAATGTAATCTATTCTCCATCATTTATAAGGGTTTTTAGGTTATATATTTACGTATTTATCTGATATTTACAATGTGATTCTTGGCGTCACATTGCTGTCCAATTATTATGATATCGATTTGATTGTGTTTCCATATAGCAACACATGAGTATGTGTTTTATAAGCCGATAGCGATCTATGGTACTCTTTTCTGGAACTGGCGGATAATAATTTGGAGTACTCCGGAACGTTAGAGCGGATCCGGTATTCGGTCATGCCGCAATCGCCTCCGTTTCCTCCCCCTGACCACCTCACCTGGGAAAATTCCCCACATGGGCGTTAGCCGAAGTAGAACTCGTGACCTCCACCCCGTGGGTATATAACCCGATGTCTCTTCCTAGCTAAGCGGGAAGTCATGGGCGCGATCTATGGTATTCTACATATGCCTCTATGTGTTTAAGATGAATATTAGTGTAGAAGAAGCCAAACATGCAGCGAACAGTTATATCTTAATAAAAAGGAAGAGAAACACTCCAATGATTAACCACAATACTGCAAAGAATACCCATTGAGCATCATTAATGATTATTTAATTGCAAAAGAATGTCAAAAGAAGATGATAAATAGAAGAACAAATAGGTGTGTTATTGGTTAAGTATTTAGCAATTAACAGCCATCTTGCTAATGTAATGTTCTTGTTCCATACTAACATAATGTAACAGGTCTTACTAATGTAATGCTCTAGCTATTAATCTATGTGTTTGAGATACATTTTAATGTGGAAAAAGGAAAACATGAGACTTATAATATATCCGAACGAAAATGTAAGACTCGTTAAATGAAGTTAAGGTATTTTGGCCCATAGTGACACTATCACATAGGTGATTACGACGCAAAAGAGGGTTTTCAATTATACGCAGAAATTGGCTCTTCACGATGTCATGAGCTGTCTATAGCGATGCAATGCGATTCGTCGCAGTGGCTAAAACTCTACATCTCGAGTTTTGAACCCTATATAAGACGCGTTGTCTATAGTTAAGATTCACATTGTTGAGTATTCAGGAGGAAACAAAGGTATGGATTCGTTTAATGAAGGATATATGTCAGATTTGGTATAGAATCTTGGGGGTGTAAAAAAAAGAAACTTGTAAAATGGTAATCAATCTCGATATCAACACTTTTCTAGAATCAATCGCAGCCCCCTTTTCTTGTTGTTACCATCATACACAAAAACAAATAATGGACATCCGTGATTATTGTTATTCTTGGATGCACCTGCAAAATCGAGTTCAATGATATTAAAAAAAATAATTTAAAAACTATAATGTGTGTCTACATATTCACTAATTATTAGAAATTATTATAATTAGTCTAATCATTTATACAGTCATATCGTTAATCATAAATAATTATAACCATATTAAAGTTGTCTAAAGCTATAATAAAAGATGATTATAACTAGTGTTCTAATCATTTTTGCAGTCATAGTTATAATCATAAATGATTATAACAATATTAAAGTTGCCCAAAAATTTATATGTTCATGTTGTAATGATTTATAGAAAGTGGTCGTTACAGTGTTAATCATCAATGATTAACACCGGTCATCAGCGATAATTATTACAGTGGCTGATAGATGTTAGTTACAGTGTTAATCATCAATGATTAACACTACTAACCATATTTTATTTATTGATACATTATTTAGTTTAAAATTTTCATAAAACAATATGAATACATTTAGGGTAAAATTTCTTCCAATATGAGCCTATCCACCTTGCACAGTCTACGCCACATATAATCTAAATTGACTTCATCATTAAGCCTACACCACATATATTTCTAAATTGACTTCAACATTGGGTACCTTTGTGAAAAGTAAATTAGAAATATTTTAAACAACTAATATATTATAATTTTGATCTATTGCTTACGTTTAATGTTGGATATGTAAAAGGGATAAAATTAATGATGATTAGTGCGAAACACTTTTGATCCTTCAACATGAACAAAAAAGTTGGCATCATGGTTATAAATTGTAATACCGTAATACCAATTAGTAGTGGGATTGTGTTAATCTTAGTGTAATTAAGATTAATTAAGTTATAATATGAGTTAGCATGTTAAAAACCCATTTCAGAGATATTTGGACTTGAAAAATGCCAAAAAAGAGCTACACGGGTCGTGTATGGTCACACAGGTCGTGTAGAAAACCTTTAGAAACCAAACAGCAAACATTTCTAGACTCACACGGGTCGTGTAGGGCTACACGGGTCATGTGAGTGGGTGCAAATTTCTAGATGGTTTTGTTGTGGGTCTCACAAAAGTCATGTAGGACCTGCAGAAGCAAACTGAAGGCAAGCGGTGGATCCACATGGGTCATGTGTCGCATCAGACCTACTTTTTAAAGTTGGATTTCTCTCATTTTTTGGGTAAAATCACTTCGTCTAAACTCTCTCTAAAACCCTAGAAACTTATTCCTAAACCTCTAAAGTCGAAATTGAGGTCTATAATTCAATAATTGAAGCTAGGATTTGATACTTTACGGTTGAAAGGTAATTTCCTTTGTTTTTAGCTTCAATTTGATGGTGGTATTCCTTGATTTGAGATGGTTCCAGGTGATGAACCACCTGCAACTAACATGAGTTAGAGTGAATTTACTTGGATTAGATTGTGTAATGGAGTTCTAATCTTAGACCCGAGCTAGTAAAGTGTTTATTGTTGCGTTTCTATGGTTGAATGAGTCGGAATGGTAGAATTGGAAGTTACAACTAAGATAGTCATGTTATCTTTTGCTTGTAACTCTTTCTATCTTTCAAATTCTTGATTGTTATGTGTTGAGTATTGACCTAGGCTGTTGTGGTACAGCCAAAGCTAGACAGGAGCACGGTACGTGAGGTTCAGGAGTATCGCACATCGACCCGACTTCAGGTGAGTAGTTGGTTATTGATCTGATGAATTGTGTTAGGGTTGAAGTGTTTATTTCAGAACAAGAAGTGTTCGATGAATTATTTTTGTGTATTGGTTTTGTTTGACATAACCAAGTGTTGAGCTAGTGTAAAAGCTAAGCGTATTGGCTTTTACTGAGAAACTGAGATAGTTCACCGAGATTGAGTTCAAAGAGACATCGAGACTTACAACCCAATTAACCAATGATTTCTCACTGAGCTCAAGTAGCTCATAAATTGTTATTATTGTCGTTGTATTTAGGTTCAAGTATTGGAGATCACGGAAAGCATGTTATAGAGGGTTAGCTGGAGTGGACTTGGACTTGACTATTTATCCATGTTTGGACTGTAGTTTATGTAAACCGATTTTTGATAGAATCAGTGTGTAACTTATGATATGTTAGACTAAAATTTAAACTTGGTTTTGATGTTTTCTTGTAAAACTAGTTATTCACTTTTTGGATTACACCACTAATTAAGGGTATAATTGATATGTATTTATGGTGTATCTTAAATTGAGAAACCGGGTTTTACATATATTTAATGTTATAGTAACGGAATACTCAATTGTGCATGTCTTGAAATTAAAAAGGCATATCCCCTTCACGGAGATCTATATTCTCCTCTCCTGGAATTGAATTGTAGCTCTTGAAATCGAATTGTAGGTCTTAAAACCGAAAACCTTACCCCAACACGCAGGTCCATGAACAATCCAACAGAAGCCATTGTATGTGGGGACGCTGATTTGAAAATGTAATAACCAACTATTTTGCCAATGTGTGTTATGTTTGAATTTTTATAGTAAGATGTTTCAAAAAGGGTAATTTGGTCTTTTGACCATATGAAGGACTTATTGTGTAATAATATTTTTGTGTTTGTGGCAAAAGTGTAAGAAAAGAAAATATTAAATGATATGTTAAGAATTTGGACCAAAAGTGAACAAAACTAGATTAGAAGGGCCAAAGTGTCATTTAGGTGAAGTATGGAGGTATAAATTAGGAGAGAGACTTCTAGTTCTCTCCATTTGTGTCGTGAAGCATCATCAGGAAAGAGAGAGAGACTGAGAATTGAGGAGCTTGAAGGATTGGAGCTGAAATTGAAGAAATCAAGCTAGAAGTTGTGATTTCCAAGTCATCCAAGGTAAGAATTTCATCATTTCAAGCTACTTAATCCATTTTGGGTTTGTTTGAATGGATGAAAACGAAATTCAGAAGTTGCATGAAGTTTGTTTTGAGTTTCTAACCCTTGAATCACGTTCTAAACATCAATGGAACTCAATTCCACCTTTGGAAACAAATAGAAGCAAAAAGGAACTGAGAATTTTGTTTAAAAACCGTAGAATTTGGGTTTGCAAAGAATGATTTGATTTTAGTGGTAATGGGGTAGTAATTGTTGTTTAGGAGGCTTAGAAATACTCTAAATGTAATGTTTAAATCATCAATTAAGTCGAATTTGAGCTGAAACCACGCAGACTAAAGAGTTAAAAGCTGTGCAGGAAAATAAGAGGGTCTGTAGGCGAAACACGGCCCGTGTTTCCCCTGACACGGCCTGTGTTTCTTGTGCAGGTAAAAAGAAGGTGATCAGAAGATGGAACACGGCCCGTGTTTCCCCTAACACAGCCCGTGTCAGTGTCTGCAGAAAACTTGGATGTTTTGCATGGTTCCATATGATTCCTACATGACCTGAATGACTTAGACGCTTATCATTCACTTCTAATATGACATTAATTGGGTAGTTTGATTCCCCAATCATTAGTATAAGTTTAATATGATATGAAAACATGAAAATATAAGTTCATATCATGAACCAACAATGTCCACAAGTACGGATCAAGTAATTGATAATAAAGGAAAAGGGGGAATCGAACACTTAGACATTTCTTGCATAATCTAAAGTACATAAGTGTGTATTAGTGTTATTGAGTACAAATTTTATATATGTTAATAGGTGGAGACCAAGTTGTTGGTGAGAAAAGTGAGGGCAAGAAGACCTTGGGAACCTAGCTAGCCACTTCTAGTTAGGTGAGTACATGTGGAGTTTTTCCCTTATTGGGATACATGGCAAAACTATTTATGAAATCATTTTATATTTTCAAGTATTGATAATGTTCAAGTTTCTTTATTACATTATGAAGTTGATATGTTTACTCCATGATGTGATGATATGCTTTAAAAATTGTTTTATGTGATTTCAAATTAATAATCGATTGCAAAGTAAGTATATGTTTTAAACGACTGGTATTTGAGATAAGAATGAATGCAACAATGTAAGTTATTACATTACCCACTTTTGCCCAGGCCACGATGTTCCCGCAAGGGAACCTAGAGGAGTCTACTGGGGTGGTACCGACCCCTTCGCGAAGTAGATGTCCTAAAACTTATGAGGTTAGGGTGGACTGATTTCGTTCTTTCCACCCCAGCGTAGACTTGGGGTATCACTTATGGTGATTAATGCCCTAAGTATAAAAATCCATTGATAATTGAATACCAGTTAATTGAAGGAAATGTAAGTTCATATGTAGCAAAAATGTTTTATTCCATTTTATTATGGAAAAAGTTTTATATGTTATAAGATGATATTTTGAAAAGAATAGTCTTGTTTTTAAAAGAAGAAGTGTTATGGATTTGCTTGTTTACTAAAGTTTAAAAATGATGATTTTAATTCACTAATGTTTTGTGTCTAAAAACCCATGTATCTCACAAGACATTTCGTCTTACTTATGTTTATTTCAATGCCATGTATCTCAGGTACAGGTTCACAAGTATAGGATGAATGGATGCTAAGCTAGATGCGTTTCGGAAGGATTAGATGGAGTGGAGCTTAAGATAGCTTCCAAGTTTTTGAACTATGGTTTAATCCTTCTCTTGCTTGCTATGGTTTATTATGATATAAAATTGTAACACCCAAGCTTGTAATTATGTAAATCATATGCTTGACGGTTTTTGTTAAACTACATTTTGTTGTTCATGTCTTCTAGACATGACTTTTATAAAACCATAGCACTTTTAAATCATTAAGAACTGGGGTGTTACAAGTTGGTATCAGAGTCATAGTTTAAGCGAATTAGGATTGGATCACTCCACTCCTAGGCTTAAACTTATGCAAAAGGAATGTTAGATAAATTGTGACTTGTTAGGTGACGTCTCAAATGATTAAGACCTCGTGTGTTAATTGAGCTAATAGGTACATGAAGATAGGAAATGCCATGCTAGAACTTATATGATATAGAATAAAGAAAAAATTATGTTATATGATGCTAAAGTATTTAAATTTTATAGCCCAAGATGCATACAAGAAGCGGCCAAGGATCACGTATTGATGATCAAGGCCTTAACCGAGTGCCTCCTATTCTAGATCGACAACCCCGAGTCGATGAGGAAGGCAACTCTAGGAGCGATGCTAACCCCCCACCATTAACCCTTGAAGCTATCTAAAAACTACTAAATGATGCACAAGCTCAAAACCAAGCCGAAATGAATCGTCTCCTTGATGAACGATTAGGAGAACGCTCAAAATCTTTGTCCGAAAGCACTAACAAAAGCAAAATCCCTAAAACTGTAATGCAATCTCAAACATCTTCCCACGAATCACTCCCACATCCTCCACCAATTCCTTTTGGGGCAACAAAGGAGTGTACTTTCAAGGACTTTATGTCATGTCGACCGAAGGAGTTCAATGGGGAGATGGATCCAAAAGTAACTATTTCATGGGTTGCCGAGACGGAGCAAATTTTACGAGTTTGTCGTTGTAGTGAGGAATTAAAAGTGGGTTTTGCTTCTCAAATGTTAAAAGCTAATGCCCTTTCTTGATGGAATACTCTTCACCGAACTTTAGGGAGCGAAGCGGTTTCTTCCTTTACTTGGGAAGAATTTGTTAGACGACTCAAGGGCAAATTTTGTTCCGCTAGGCATCGGGAGAAACTTGTAAACGAATTCTTTGCTCTTAGCAAAGATAAGCAATCGGTGGACGAGTATATGAAGAAATTCTGCGACATGCTTCCCTTCTTGGAAGACACCCTTCCAACCGAGGCAGGGAGAGTCAATCGTTATACTAATGGACTACCGAGTGACTACGCATTGGAGGTCAGAAAAGCCACTACTCTTGATGAGGCCATCGAGGCCGCAGCTAGAGTAGAATATATGTTAGAAAAAAGGGCCAAGGAACGTCAAGCCTTTGGAGAAAAGAGAAAGCAAATCGGTCCTTCCGGATCGAGCAAAAAGAGTCGTTTTTCCACGGGGTCCTCAAAGAAAGAAGATATGAAGGAGTGCACGAAATGTGGGAAACGTCATGGTGGTGAGTGTAATAAAGGATCAAATGATTGTTTCAAATGTGGTCGATTTGGGCATAAGGCTAAAGATTGTAGGCTAAAGGAGACACGAGAAATCGAGTGCTTTTCTTGTCACGAGAAGGGCCACTACAGCTCCCAATGTCCAAAGAAGGGAAATGAAACGCTAGTCTCTACCGCCAGTAATAAGAAGATGGAACCTACAAAAGTAAAAGGGCGGGCATTTCAGATGACTCGAGAGGAAGCTAAGGAGACACATGATGTGGTTGCAGGTACATTGCTTGTTAACTCATCACCTGCCTACATTCTTTTTGATTCCGGTGCAAATTTTTCTTTTGTGTCTCATGAATTCCGTGAACGCCTTGTTACACCCCGTAAACCTTTGAAAGATGCTTGTGTAGTAGAAATAGCAAATGGAGAATTAGTAACTGTGAATCATGTTTACAAGAAATGTCCAATTGAAATTGATGGGAGGATCTTTAAAGCCAATTTGTTGCCTATTGGAATTAAAGGATTCAACATAGTGCTAGGAATGGATTGGTTGGGTGCTTATAACGCCAAAATCCTTTGTGGTAAACGGGTGGTGTCGATTAAACCTCCCGATGGATGTAAGATCTACGTGTATGGTGAGCGTCAAAACAATATGAAAAGTCTCATTTCCGCTATCAAAGCTCGAAAATGCATCCATAAAGGATGCGAGTCATTCATTGCTTATGTGCTTGATGGAAAGAAAGAAAAACAGAAATTAGAAGATATAAGTGTGGTTCGAGAATTCCCTGAAGTATTCCCGGAGGAGTTGCCCGGGTTGCCACCCATTCGACAAGTCGAATTTCGAATTGATCTTATTCCTGGAGCAACTCCCATTGCTCGTGCACCTTACCGTCTTGCCCCCACGGAAATGAGGGAACTTATGTCCCAGTTTCAAGAGCTTCTTGACAAGGGTTTTGTTCGCCCTAGTTCTTCTCCATGGGGTGCTCCCATATTGTTTGTCAAGAAGAAAGACGGAACCATGCGTATGTGTATTGATTATCGTGAGCTAAACAAGGTGACCATCAAAAATCGCTATCCCTTGCCATGCATAGACGATTTGTTCGATCAACTTCAAGGAGCTAGTTACTTCTCTAAGATCGATCTTCGGTCTGGTTATCATCAAGTTCGAGTGAAAGATGAGGATGTTTGCAAAACCGCCTTCCGAACTCGTTATGGCCACTACGAGTTTCTTGTAATGCCATTCGGCCTTACTAATGCCCTCGTTGTTTTTTATGGATCTTATGAATAGGGCCTGTAAACCCTTCCTTGACAAGTTTGTCATCGTCTTCATTGATGATATCTTGGTTTACTCGAAAAGTGAGGAGGAGCACGCAATACATTTACGTGAAGTTTTGCAAACATTAAAGAATGAACAACTATATGCCAAGTTTTCAAAATGTGACTTTTGGCTGCGTGAAGTTCAATTTTTGGGTCATGTCGTTTCCGTTGAGGGAATTAAAGTTGACCCCGCTAAGATCGAGGCGGTTATGAAATGGGAGTCCCCGAAAACTCCCACAGAGGTTAGGAGTTTCCTTGGATTAGCCGGTTATTACCGACGGTTTATCCAGAACTTCTCAAAAATAGCGGTGCCATTGACTCAGTTAACGAGGAAAGAAGTAAAGTTTTGTTGGATTAGGTGTCTAAGCCATGACTTTATATTTATATTTATCTTGTTAATTGAAGCAAAGTCCATTTGGGTTGCCCTCATAGCAGGAGGATTGATGTAGAAGTCAGTAGAGAGAAAGGTTGATTTATTAATTGTTTAATAAATCAATAGAAATAAATAAATAGTTTATTAATATATTTAAGTGTTAATATATTAATTAGAAACTATAATAATTAATTAGAAATTAATCTAGAATTAATTGGATTTAATTTGGAGATTAATTTAATTAATTAAAAGTGCAGGTACTGGTTTTGTAATTATTCAATAGTTGAATATTGACTGGTCAGTCTAGGGGTTAAAGGTGGCGAGATTTGTGGTGCCACCACAAGGATCTCGAAACCCTAATTAGGGTTTAAGTAAAGCCTTGCCCAATTGGTAAAAAGGCTTGCCAAAGTTGGGCTCTAGGGTTTTAAGCTGTGCCACCTGATACTATAAATAGGGAACCCCTGGGGAACCCTAATCTGCGCCACTTTCATCTCTCTAAAGTAACTCTGCTGTCTTCTCCATTGCTGTGGGTATGACTTGCATTTGAGGCAGGATACTTTTGCTGCTAGCTTCAAGAACAAGATTCAAAGGTTGGTAATTCTTGTTTTGATCTTTAGAAAATATTGTTGGCCTTTAGGTTTTAGTTTATTATCTTCATAGAAGAAAACATAGATCTTTCTAGGGTTGCATGTGAACCATAGGAATATTTGTGTTCATTATTTGCTAGAAAACCCTTCAAGTTTGTGTGGGACAAGAAACAACAAGAGGCTTTTGAGACTTTGAAGAAGAAATTATGTGAAGCACCGGTGTTATCCCTACCCGAAGGCATGGATGATTTTGTAGTGTATAGTGATGCATCCAGCAGAGACCTTGGTTGTGTACTTATGCAACGAGGCAAAGTCATCGCGTATGCTTCGAGACAATTGAAAGACGCAGAAACACGTTACACCACGCATGACTTGGAATTAGCCGCGATTGTGTTTGCTCTCAAAATTTGGAGGCACTATCTTTATGGGACTAAATACAAGTTATACACGGACCACAAAAGCCTCCAATACATCTTTACCCAAAAGGAGTTGAACATGAGGCAAAGTCGGTGGATAGAGCTCATTAATGATTACGACTGTGAAATTATTTATCATGAAGGGAAAGCCAACATCGTAGCCGATGCCTTAAGTCGAAAGGTTCGTGAAAGAACCATCAAAGGAAGATCCATGAGAATAGAGGTGGTTTCAAGTCTAATTCAAAGAATTAAGGAAGTCCAAATCGATGCATTAAAAGAAGAAAATGTAAAGGAGGAAAAGATTGGAAGAAAAATTGAGTTTGAATTAAATACTCAAGGATTGAAAACTTACAAGGGACGAATTTGGGTTCCCAAGCATGGAGGAATTCGAAAGTTAATCCTGGATGATTCTCACAAATCCAAGTATTCTATTCATCCTGGTTGCACAAAGACTTATCAAGACTTAAAACGACATAATTGGTGGCCGGGAATGAAGAAGAGAATAGCAAAGTACACTTCAAAGTGTGCAACATGTGCTCAAGTGAAAGCGGAGCATCAAGTACCTTATGGTAGTGCTCAATCGCTTCAGATACCTGCGGGAAAATGGGAAGATGTGACTATGGATTTTATTGTTGGTCTACCAAGGACCCGTAAGGGGCACGACAGTATTTGGGTCATAGTCGATAGATTGACCAAGAGTGCTCTATTCCTTGCTATCAAAGAGACTACACCACTTGAGAAGCTGGCTCAAATCTATATTAATGAGGTAATAAGACTTCATGGAGCGCCATTGTCTATAGTATCGGATAGAGACCCAAGATTTACTTCAAATTTTTAGGAAGCTCTACAAGAAAAGATGGGAACGAGGATCAAATTGAGTACGGCTTACCATCCACAAACGGATGGACAGAGTGAACGTACTATTCAAACTGTTGAAGATATGTTGAGGTCATGTGTGACGACGCCTAGTAATATCAAGTATTTTAGTCGTCGTTGAGCCCTGTTTTGGATTAAATATGTCTTAAATCGGCTAATATCACTTACTTTTGTGCCAAAGTGCTTGGAAATATATTTAGTGTAAATGCAGGGGTTTAAGTGCAATTCTGGAGAAGTTGTGGAGCAAAAAAGGCAAAAAATCGGATCTGGCAGAAATAGAGGCGTTATCTATCCTAGATACCGCCGCTATCGTTAATAGCACCGGTATTTCTTAAGATAGCGCCGCTATTTCTTAAGATAGCGCCGCTATCTCGCGATCGGATAAAATCTTCGTTTTTGAATTTTAAATTTCGAGATTGCTGGATAAGGCAACACGCACGTCGCGGATTTAGCTTGGCCGCGACGCGGAAACCCTAATTTCGCACAACTATAAATACCGGAGTCCCGTCCGAATTTTCACTCATCCCGGGACGCGAAGGAGGGATCCGAAGGCACAATTTCGTCAGTTTTTCAGTGGGAATCAATATTTTGGTTAGTAATTTAGTTTTTCTCTTATTTTATCAACTCGGTATCGAGATATTCCGCAATCGGGATGTCCATCGATTACTTGATGTGTGTTTAGATTCATAGTTTTTGATTTTAGTAGAATAATCAGTAGTTTAGATCTGATATTTGAGTGTTTGGATATTGGTTTGATGTTTGGTTTTTGATTTATAAAAGTTAATCATTCTATTTATGGCTTATTTGCAATTTTCGGTATTTTGGATGTTTGAATGCTTGTTGATGTGTTTGGAACTGTTTGTTGCTTCTGGATTTTGGACTTAGTTTCTGATTTCAGTAAGTAACATTAGTCTAGGATGTGGTTTGGTTTAGTTAGTTCATGTTTGATTTGGTTTTTGGCATTGGTCTTGGAATTGTGTTTTTAGTTGGTTTTTGGAAAAGTAGAAACAATACCGCTGACTGTAGAGTGACACTATAGTTGGTATACTATTGTCTTGTCCTAACCACCAAACTCCTGCGGATCGACCCTGACTACCACTGTGCTAGTGTGTGTTAGGTATTTCTCTTATTTTTGACCGCACGACGACCTAGGCGTGTCAATTTTTGGCACCGTTGCCGGGGAGTTGTGCGCTTAGGATAGACGATCAGTAGGGTTGTTTCTTTTGATGTTTGATTTTAGTTTTTTTTTTTATTTTTGGTATGTGTACGTCTTCATAATGGGCGAGTATATGTACCCGGATCAGTATGAGTATTATGAAAATCCGGCTGACAACTATTACGAGGATGATTGCTACAATGGATCATTCGATGACAATGGATGGCGGACCGAGGAGTCATCTCAACCTAAAAATTCTATAACTTGGGCCCAATTATTGGAGCTCATGGCTAGCACCATCCAAGTGCAGAAGGACCAGGCTGATGCTCTTGAAAAATTGCAAGTTTCATTAGATAAGTTAGAGGAAAGTTGGAAATGTTCACCACCCTCGCCAGAACCTGAGGTGAGTGATTTTATACCAATGATGATGTGTGTGAACTTGCATCACCTGAATATGTGATGGAAGGGCATGCACCGTGGGAAAGTCAAGAGACCATTGAGAGGGTCGAAAATGTTGTTGAGGAAGAGGTTGTAGGTGACAATGCTCCCCCTGACTCAACAGCTTTTGATGTTTTTGATGTTTTTGAAAATGTTGATAATGTTGAGCTGGTGATGAGTGAATTCATACTATCACCAGAAAATTTGGTTGATGAGGATGTTGAGGAGGAGGCTGTAAGTGATAGTGCAGACCCCAGCCCAACACTTCCTGAAATTTTTGAAAATTTTGAGCATTTTGAAAGTGAGGATCTGGTGATGAGTGAATATGTACCTTCACCAGATCAAACCAGTCGCTCACTCTTGGTACCGATCCACCTGTTTGACGATGATCAAGAAGATGATGCCGATGAGTTGGTCTTTGAAAATAATAAACATGATTTTATCGCCACTCATGATCCATTCATGAATGGAAAATTGGATGTGATTAATACCATTGATGAGGATATTCGGGAGTATACCAACAATATGCGTCCTGATCCCAATCAATTGGAAAATTTTTATTGGCACTGCAAGCCAAAATTGCAAAATGAAGACACCATGCGAGATGCGAGCAACAAACAACTTGGGGAACACTTACTGGAGAAGCACTGGGCATGCTTCACATCAAGCCGGTAATCTTGAAGAGATACCGAAGGAAAGATCGAGCTTGGAGGTTTAAAGCTACTTCTAAGCATTACCGCAGATTAATCAAAAAACGGCAACCGGGCAGCAGCAGAGGAACCGGCAAACCATTTGACCCGGGGAAATTGGAGTATGGAATCAACGAAGGGACGGTGATGACTGGAAATCAGCGGAGTCAAATGGCGTACGATCCACCGTAGCCGCAAAAAGACGGTCCAGAGAAAAGACCAAACAAAGAAGCGCTTTCGGGAGGCAATGCGGAATTTCGATAAGTATTTTTAATTTTTGCTTTTTTAGTTTTTAGTTTTTATTTTTGTCAAAATATCACTTGGAAAATTTTTCAAAAGGACATGGCATGGCCCGAGTGTGGGGTGGTAGAACGGGATTTTAAAATAAATGAAAAACGGAAAAATTGGAAAAATCAAAGATAGAGCCGCTATCTTTAAAGATAGAGGCGCTATCTTTGGGTGGGTCGCGATTCTGGTTTAAACCCAAAATAGAGCTGCTATTTTCCAAACCCCCCCTCCCATCTTCGCGACTGTTAACGCCGACCACGACCAAAACCGCCAGATTTTTCTTGTTTTTGCGCAATTTTTCCGACCAAGTTCTGATTAAACATCAAAGGTATGTTTCTAACTCATTGCTTCTACCTTTTATCGCAAATGTAGCTCGAATTGAGGGTTTCTGGCCGATTTTTGGGGTTCGGCTATCGAAGCCTTCAACCTCAAATCGGTCGATTTTTGTGGTGTTTTTCGTGAATGTGAAGCTTAGGGTTTGTTATTCGGACATATAGCTACACATTGGTATATTCAATTTGACAAAAACATGCAGAAATCAGGAATTTTCGAAATTAGGGCTCGGTTTGGGGTTTTCGCGAATCGGACCCTTCATCCTCAAATCGAACGATTTTTGGTTCGTTTTTCATGCAATTGACACCTAGGGTTTCTTAATCGCTGCCCTAGCTACCTAGTGATAGGTACAATTTGACGAAAACAACAAAAATTTCAGAAATTTGTGAATTAGGGCCGAATTTAGGGTTCTTCGGGTTTTTGCCCGATTTGGTGGACTTTTGGCTTGTTTTTCGTGAAATTGATAGAGGGCTTTTGTTAGTGGTTAGATTAGGATGTTATTGGTGTGTTCAATTTGATAAAAACATGTCGGATTCGAAAATCAAGAAATCTAGGGTTCATAATTGGGGGTTTTTGACCCAAATGAGAAATTAGGGTAATTGTAGCTTGTTTTTCTGAAATTAAACTTAGGGCTTTTACTAGTCACTAGTTTAGGATCATATTGGTGTGATCAATTTGAAAAACAGACTAAAATTGAAAAATCAAAAAGTTTGGGGCTGCGTTCATCATCAACGAAACTGATCTTTTGATCAGTGACGCTACTGATGGTAGGGACGAATTTTGCAACTATTTCTCATACTTGTGCACTTGGTTTGTTCTTGATTAATTTTTGCAGATGGCTCCACTACCACAAAGGAACCGTGCTCCCGTCCCAATTACTGATTTGTCACGACATGCATTCCTGCAGTTCCTAGAGGACAACCCCACTACTCCGGGTTATCGGAGATGATTAGCGATCGTGTCTTCTAGAGAGATTGAGGTAGCACCCACTCTGGACCGGGATTTTTTGATGGCCTGCGGACTACAGGCCTGATTGGCGCTGCATTTGGTTCGTACATGGACCAGTGATGACCACACGCACAGCTTCACGTGCGGAGGACGGGACCGACTGATACTTGCTGGAGAGACGATCTATAGAGAGCTCATTCTAGAGTTCTACTCGACGTGTACCTTCGGTCCTACGCACCAGGATCCGCTACAGCAGAGACTATACTTCAAACTTGGCGGAGTTCACCGAGAGTGCTCGGTCGGGGAGCTGGTGTAACACCAAGATACCCTTTATATGTAAATATAATAAAAGGGTAAGTTGGTCATTTTACCTTAGAAGGGTAATTTGGTCATTTGACCATGTAAAGGACCAATCATGTAAAAATATTGTTGCTTGTGGCAAAAGGATAAGGAATGAAAGTTTTATTGTAATAAAATTTGAGAAAAGTGCCAAAAGTTCAAGAAATGGAACTTATGGACTAAATTTGTAAAACTGGAAAATATAAAAGAGAGAAATATCTCTCATAATTGTGGCTGAACATAGAGAAGCATCGGGAAGGGTTTCTCGCATACGATTTTTGAAAGTTCTGGAAGAATTAGAAGAAGGAATTGAACACAAACTTGGAATTGATGATTCCCAAGTCAAATAAGGTTAGTAATTCTATCTTCTAGCCTAAGTTCTTGATGTGTTCTTCGTGGGATGAATTGAAACTGAAATTACAGTTATGGTTCAAGAGGTTTAAATGAATTCTAAGCCTCAAACATGTTTGTGTTGTAAGAACACATATCAAATTGAAAGTATGTTGCTATTAGTGAAAATTTGCAATTTTGATTATGAACCCTAGATTACAAGTTTTTATGATCAACTTGATTCTAATGGGTTATAATGAATTCCAAATGATATATTTGTTGAAATAAATCAGTAGAAGTGATTAATCTTTGATAATTTCGGTTTTTGGATCAAAAATGCAAAAACGGGAATTTCTAGAAATGGATTGGAATTACCAATTCCATTGTTTAGAAACTGAAATAAATGAATGGTTTTTGTCCTGGAATAAGTTCCTAGTGATTAAGTCAATAATTAAGGACTTAACAAGAGAAAATGGGATTTTACAGCATTAAATCGGAGCTTTCTGGCCTGCTGTTCAGCGATCGCGACGCGACCACATGGTGGATCGCGACGCGAAGTCGTGCCAGGTGCAAAATGAGCAGATTGCTCCTGCCTTCTGTTAAGGCTTGGTCCAATTTTGGGACTTGGTGCTAGACTTGTCCGTTTGACCTGAGATTTTGAACATAGGTCTAATATGGTATGAAACTTCGTAGAAAATTATCAGAATACGTATACGACCTCCCGAAGGTACTGTAGTAGAATACGCGTATTTCGGGAAAAATTAATAATTAGTAAAAAGATGGTAAGTGAAAGTTATCATCTAGAACTGGTCCCCAATTGTGTTATATTGGACTCTTGTGTAGTAGAGTCAACTGAAATGGTGATTAACCTATGATCATTTTGATATATAAATGAATATATAGGTATGGGACAAATGGTTGTGGTGTATGCAAAAGCAAGAAACAACCGGAATTAAATGCAGCAAGTATCCAGGTGAGTAATCTCACTTATATCATATATGATATGTATTGATTGGACTGTTACAGATTGAAACAGATTTAGGAGACGAAACTTGACAGTTTACAGATGTATTGAAAAGACAATACCGGGTAAGCCGTGAGTCAATGAAATGACAAGAACGGAGCCGTGAGTCCAGGCAAAAGCGGGGCAGACCCGTGAGCCATAAATGTCTATGATATAAAATGTTATTAAATGGTGCGGCCACTTGTGGCTATGATATTGGATGTTATATCCAACTGGTGCGGCCTATTTGGCTATGATATTGGATGTTATATCCAACTGGTGCGGCCTATATGGCTATGATATTGTTATATGAAAATGGTGCGGCCTTATGACTATGATATCGGGTTATTGAAACCCATTGGTTCGGCCTTAGGGCTATGATATAAATGTTGAAACTGTTTGGTGCGGCCTTAGGGCTATGATTTATATGTCGAAAATGTTTTGGTGCGGCTTGTATAGCCATGACACATGGTGCGGCTTATATAGCCATGATATAGGTGCAGTCAATTGTGACTAAGAAACATGGGACAGAAATGGTAATTGAGAATTTATATGTTTATTCTCTCTTATATACATATGGTTTTTGTGGCTAACAGATTTGATTTGATCGGTATGCAAATAACAGATTAGATATGAGAAAGTGTTCAAATAACTGATATGATTTGATAATCATATGATATCACGTTTCAGCCTGTAAGGCTATGAAGTAGGATGTGAAATCCTAAGAGATATGTGGTCAGCCAGTAAGGCTAGGAGTTTGGATCCGATATCCAGATAGATATATGAATGTATTTCTTATACATGTTATTTGCATATATGATTACTCACTGAGCTTTATGGCTCATGTTATTTGTTAAATGTCCCTGCAGGTTAGCATGATCCTGATAAGGGAAAAGATAGAGTCCGTGACTAGAGAAGTGGGACTTATAGATGCTGTCAGTAGCAGCCCGGCTTCAAAGGAGACTATGGTATTTTATACTCTCCTTGATACACTTGTACCCGTTTTTAATAAAATATACCCGTCTTATTATGGTTTTACGTATTGAAACCTTTGTTTTAAATGAAAAATTTTCAGGGGTGTTTTTGTTTTAAAAGCCGGGTGTTACAGCTGGCGCAGCGTACGCACATATACACACGAGAGGAGATGGCCAGCCCTCATTTCGGTCTATTCGTGGCTGCATGCCACACCCACTTTCCTGACGGAGTCTCTCACGCAGCCTTCTGGGCTGCCGTTAGCATTTTTGAGTACGATCCTGCAGAGAACCGCGAGAGCAGGATCCGTTCCCCAGTGTACCGCCTGCTTCATCGGATCGTGGCCCTCACTGTTGCTCACCGCAAGGGCGGTGAAAAGATACCAGTGACCGACATGTTTCCTCTGTGGGGTATCATCAACCCCACCCAATTTGTACATCTTCTACGCTTGTTGGCCGACTTCATGGTCAACAAGGGTAAGGGGACGCGAGGAGCCAGCCCACTGGCCGGGGGGCATTATATTACCAGATTGGCTGAGTCTTACGAGATTTTGACGGCTGATGTGAGGGGACTATTAACCTCATATCGGCCAAGATCGATGGGGGCTGCCTTTCTGGTGACGATGGATATAGTTACACCTATTGGAGGTCTTTACTACATAGCAGCAGATAGAGCAGCGGATGTACCCGAGCTGCAGGCTCACCAGGATGAGGAGATGGAGGCTGAGATCGAGGGAGTCGAGGCACCGGTGATACACCCAGAGGCTCGCGCTCCACGAGGACAGAGACGAAGGAGAGAGCCATCTCAGGCTCAGCGAGACCAAGAGCCGGCAGGCAGGGAGGATGGATTGGATGCGAGGCTCACCAGGATTGAGACCTCCCAGGCTGCACTGGCAGTCGGTCAGGCAGAGATTCGAGCCGATATACGACGACTGGAGAGCATCATTTTGAGGCATTTTGGGGCACCGACTGGTGGAGATGACGGAGCAGGACCATCTGGGACGCATCATGATTCTGAGTGATATTTTCTTGTACCTTTTTATTTTCTTCTTTTTAGTTTTCTGTTTTAGGTTTTATGTCTGTAATTAAACTTAACATCGTTACATGAGTTGATATTTTTGTTAGTAGATTACTATTATCTGCCAAACTGTGATTGTTGCATCAACTGAGGGAGTTGCACAACGCAAGTGTGGGGTCACTGTACCCCTGCACTTGTGTTATGCCGGCGTGTTCACTGCTGCGCCCCGACTCCTGGATCTCATCGAGACGACGAACATAATCGACCCTGTTATAGTATGGTCCCGACAATCAAGCAATTCGCCGTTCCAAAGGGGTAACTCTTTCTCCCTAGTTTTGAAATCATTTTTATGTACAACGGGGACATTGTACGGTTTTAAGTGTGGGGTGTGGACGGTCGAAAGAGTGTTTTTGAAAATTTTGAGGGAAATGAGTCAATTTTCAAATTTTTAGCAATTTTTCAAAATTTTTATTAGATTGTAATTTTGAAACGAATAATTTGTGAATGTTATAGCACTGGTATTTTTCAAGAAATACTATTTAGTGGTTAGCATGCTATTTGTTTAGTCAAATAAGTTGAGTTCTAGAAGTTAGAAGATTGGAGTGTTTTAGGATTGGAATTTAGGAAAGGACTGTCAATCAGTGGCCTTTGTTGTTCGAGCCGGTAGGTCCGAAAAGGGTGGCCTCGAAAAAGGCATTTTTGCACCTTACCACCTAAGATCGTCCGGTCTGGGATGGTATTTTTGAAAGCTCGCTACACGGACAGCATCGAAAGTCATGGACAATTCTTTAATGGCCTTTAGAATCTGAATGAGTACGTACACTTTGTTGTGGACAGAAAATTTGTAATCAAGGGTTCTTTAGCAAGTCATGAATTCCAAAAGATATTCTGGTTATGTTTTCACAAACTATTTCAATCTAACTCTTAGGACAATAAGCTTTGAAATTAAACGCATTCAAAAATTGTTTGAGTCTTAGTTAAAATCTGTTAAAAACTCTCTTGCTTGGGGACAAGCAAGACACAAGTGTGGGGTGTTTGACAACGCCTAGTAATATCAAGTATTTTAGTCGTCGTTGAGCCCTGTTTTGGATTAAATATATGTCATAAATCGGCTAATATCACTTACTTTTGTGCCAAAGTGCTTGGAAATATTTTTAGTGTAAATGCAGGGGTTTAAGTGCAATTCTGGAGAAGTTGTGGAGCAAAAAAGGCAAAAAATCGGATCTGGCAGAAATAGAGGCGCTATCTATCCTAGATAGCACCGCTATCGTCAATAGCGCCACTATTTCTTGAGATAGCGCCGCTATCTCGTGACCGGATAAAATCTTCGTTATTGAATTTTAAATTTCGAGATTGCGGGATAAGGCAACACGCGCGTCGCGGATTTAGCTTGGCCGCGACGCGGAAACCCTAATTTCGCACAACTATAAATACCGGAGTCCCGTCCGACTTTTCACTCATCCCGGGACGCGAAGGAGGGATCCGAAGGCACAATTTCGTCAGTTTTTCAATGGGAATGAATATTTTGGTTAGTAATTTAGTTTTTCTCTTATTTTATCAACTCGGTATCGAGATATTCCGCAATCGGGATTTCCATCGATTACTTGATGTGTGTTTAGATTCATAGTTTTTGATTTCAGTAGAATAATCAGTAGTTTAGATCTGATATTTGAGTGTTTGGATATTGGTTTGATGTTTGGTTTTTGATTTATAAAAGTTAATCATTCGGTTTATGGCTTATTTGCAATTTTCGGTATTTTGGATGTTTGAATGCTTGTTGATGTGTTTGGAACTGTTTGTTGCTTCCGGATTTTGGACTTAGTTTTTGATTTCAGTAAGTAACATTAGTCTAGGATGTGGTTTGGTTTAGTTAGATCATGTTTGATTTGGTTTTTGGCGTTGGTCTTGGAATTGTGTTTTTAGTTGGTTTTTGGAAAAGTAGAAACAATACCGCTGACTGTAGAGTGACACTACAGTTGGTATACTATCGTCTTGTCCTAACCACCAAACTCCTGCGGATCGACCCTGACTACCACTGTGCTAGTGTGTTAGGTATTTCTCTTATTTTTGACCACACGACGACCTAGGCGTGTCAAATTTTGGCGCCGTTGCCGGGGAGTTGTACGCTTAGGATAGACGATCAGTAGGGTTGTTTCTTTTGATGTTTGATTTTAGTTTTTTTGATTTTTGGTATGTGTACGTCTTCATAATGGGCGATTATATGTACCCGGATCATTATGAGTATTATGAAATTCGGCTGACAACTATTACGAGGATGATTGCTACAATGGATCATTCGATGACAAAGGATGGCGGACCGAGGAGTCATCTCAACCTGAAAATTCTGTAACTTGGGCCCAATTATTGGAGCTCATGGCTAGCACCATCCAAGTGGAGAAGGACCAACCTGAAAATTCTGTAACTTGGGCCCAATTATTGATGCTCTTGAAAAATTGCAAGTTTCATTAGATAAGTTAGAGGAAAGTTGGAAATGTGGTTTGGTTTAGTTAGTTCATGTTTGATTTGGTTTTTGGCATTGGTCTTGGAATTGTGTTTTTAGTTGGTTTTTGGAAAAGTAGAAACAATACCGCTGACTGTAGAGTAACACTACAGTTGGTATACTATCGTCTTGTCCTAACCACCAAACTCCTGCGGATCGACCCTGACTACCACTGTGCTAGTGTGTGTTAGGTATTTCTCTTATTTTTGACCGCACGACGACCTAGGCGTGTCAATGTGCTATTGATTTCGGTGGCAATTGGGATGAGCATTTACCTTTGGTGGAGTTTGCATATAACAATAGTTATCATTCAAGTATTGGAATGCCACCATTTGAAGCGTTGTATGGTAGAAAATGTAGAACACCATTGTGTTGGTTGGAAGCGGGTGAAACAAAACTCACCGGACCGGAAATAGTAAGTATAACAAACGAGAAAATTGTTGTGATTCAAGCCAATATGAAGGCGGCTCAAGATCGATAGAGAAGCTACTCAAATTTGAAAAAGAGACCTTATGATTTAAAGGAAGGCGATTTGGTGATGCTTAAAGTATCACCATGGAAAGGCGTTGTGAGATTTGGCAAGAGAGGAAAATTAAGTCCAAGGTATATTGGTCCGTTTAAAATTTTGAAGAAAATTAGAGTCCAAGCATTCAAGTTAGAATTGCCTCAAGAATTGAGAGGGATACATGATACCTTTCATGTATGCTATCTAAAGAAGTATTTTGGAAAAGAAGAATTGACTATTCCCTTAGAAGACTTAAGGGTAGAGACTCCAAGCAAGCTAATTGAAGAACCAGAAGCGATGTTAGAGATAAAGACTAAAAAGCTAAGGAACAAATAGATTGATCTTGTATTGGTCAAATGGAAACACTCTTTGTGATCGAGTTTAACTTGGGAAACTTTGGAGGAAATGAAGAGGAGGTACCCCAACTTTGCTAATTATGATTTGATTCCGAGGACGGAATCCTAATTAGGGGGAGATAATTGTAATAACCAACTATTTTGCCAATGTGTGTTATGTTTGAATTTTTATAGTAAGATGTTGCAAAAAGGGTAATTTGGTCTTTTAACCATATGAAGGACTTATTGTGTAATAATATTTTTGTGTTTGTGGCAAAAGTGTAAGAAAAGAAAATCTTAAATGATATGTTAAGAATTTGGACCAAAAGTGAACAAAACTAGATTAGAAGGGCCAAAGTGTCATTTAGGTGAAGTATGGAGGTATAAATTAGGAGAGAGACTTCTAGTTCTCTCCATTTATGTCGTAAAGCATCATCAGGAAAGAGAGGGAGACCGAGAATTGAGGAGCTTGAAGGATTGGAGCTGAAATTGAAGAAATCAAGCTAGAAGTTGTGATTTCCAAGTCATCCAAGGTAAGAATTTCATCATTTCAAGCTATTTAATCCATTTTGGGTTTGTTTGAATGGATGAAAACGAAATTCAGAAGTTGCATGAGGTTTGTTTTGAGTTTCTAACCCTTGAATCACGTTCTAAACATCAATGGTACTCAAGTCCACCTTTGGAAACAAATAGAAGCAAAAAGGAACTGAGAACTTTGTTTAAAAACCCTAGAATTTGGGTTTACAAAGATTGATTTGATTTTAGTGGTAATGGGGTAGTAATTGTTGTTTAGGAGGCTTATAAATACTCTAAATGTAATGTTTAAATCATCCATTAAGTTGAATTTGAGCTGAAACCACGTAGACTAAAGAGTTAAAGTTGTGCAGGAAAATAAGAGGGTCTGTAGGCGAAACACAGCCCGTGTTTCCCCAGACACGGCCCGTGTTTCCCCAGACACGGCCCGTGTTTCTTGTGCAGGTAAACAAAAGGTGATCAGAAGGTGGAACACGGCCCGTGTTTCCCCTAACACGGCCCGGGTCAGTGTCTGCAGAAAACTTGGAAGTTTTGCATGGTTCCATATGATTCCTACATGACCCGAATGACTTGGACGCTTATCATTCACTTCTAATATGACATTAATTAGGTAGTTTGATTCCCCAATCATTAGTATAAGTTTAATATGATATGAAAACATGAAAATATAAGTTCATATCATGAACCAACAATTTCCACAAGTGCGGATCAAGTAATAGATAATAAAGGAAAAGGGGGAATCGAACACTTAGGCATTTCTTGCATAATCTAAAGTACATAAGTGTGTATTAGTGTTATTGAGTACAAATTTTATATATGTTATTAAGTGGAGACCAAGTTGTTGGTGAGCAAAGTGAGGGCAATAAGACCTTGGGAACCTAGCTAGCCACTTCTAGTTCAAGGTGAGTACATGTGGAGTTTTTCCATTATTGGGATACATGGGAAAACTATTTATGAAATCATTTTATATTTTCAAGTATTGATAATGTTCAAGTTTCTTTATTACATTATGAAGTTGATATGTTTACTCCACAATGTGATGATATGCTTTAAAAATTGTTTTATGTGATTTCAAATTAACAATCAATTTCAAAGTAAGTATATGTTTTCAACGACTGGTATTTGAGATAAGAATGAATGCAACAATGTAA